>BMAV01004016.1:191668-217713 GCA_019973955.1 Trichonephila inaurata madagascariensis
TTGATGGTTTTTCCCTGTTTCAGCAACTCGTAGTACACTGGACCTTTCCTGTCCCACCACAAACAAAGCAGTACTTTTCGTTGATGGATTCTTGGTTTTGCAACTGTTGCAGATGATGTTCCTGGTTTCCAGTAAGATTTTTTTCTCTTAATATTCTCGTAAAGAATCCACTTTTCATCTCCAGTAATCAGCTTGTCCAAAAATGGCTCCACATTGTGTCTAATCAGATGTGATAAACACATTCTTACACGATCAGACAAATTCTTTTCCATTAATTCAAGTGGAACCCAAACACTTCGCTTTAACACAAACCCAAGAGATTTAATGTGATCTCCAACAGTTGTATGATGAATGCCAAACTCTTCTGCAATTTCTTGACCTGTTAAATGTGGATTATTTTCCAACATGGATCGCAAAACATCATCGATCTTGGATGGTCATCCAGATCGGTTACTTTCTTGGAGGCTCAGTTCCCTGGAACGAAATTTGCTAAATCATCTTTGACAAGTACGAACATTTACAATATCTTTTCCAAATACCGCACATAAATTTTTACATGCAAACGATGCGTTGCTCCCTTTTTGGAATTCATACAAAATGCAGTGTCGTAAATGCACTTTATCTACTGACACGTTTTTCACTTTAAATATTACAAGTAAATGATGAACGGTAAAAAAGGACTCTTTATATTATACAGCATCTAAAAAAACAAAAAAAATCCGAATGACTCACTAGCCAGATGTTTTTTTTTATTTACAACATAAATCACCTGCATAATTAAAATACGAGAGAACTTTTCCTACAACCCAATGCATTGTACATATGTATATATATATATAAATTTCCCCTCAAATAAATTCCAAAATGAAAAAACTTTAAAAACCTGATATTTAAAATTTTTTTAAAAAAAGAGTCTGTGGGCTGCAATTTACGTACTGGTGGGCCATATGCGGCCCGCGTGTCGGACACCCCTGAATTAGAACATTTAACACAAAACAACCAAGTACTTTCCACAACTTAACACTTTCTTTTATTTTAACATATTTCTTAGGTTCTTAAGTAAGGACATCATTCCACTTTAAATTTATCTTAACCTTTTCGCAATGATGCATATATCAACAGAAAACATTTTAGAGCTGGATGTGTCACATATGCATCCACCTGACATGTCACTTGCCCCGCCAGTGGATCGCATCTCATACTAATCTACAGAACAGGTGTGTCGTATTTGCATTCTAAAATGTACACATTTAATTAGTATTATTTTAAACCACACAAAATAGGAATACATGTCCACTATATTTGATTTAATTAGACCTCTAAGGTTCTGATCATGTGTTTGTGAAATTCTTTCCGATTCTGATATTTTGTTTAGATTTGAGAGTGGAAGATATAAAAAAAAAAAAAACTCAGGAGACACACAACTATAGCTGCTTGTGATGTAAAACATTCAGCAATTTCAAATAAGGTTTTTTTTAGTATTTATCTTTCAGGATATAAACATTTCACTCTGGTTCTAGGAATTCCAAGTTTTAATCTGTTTTTTTTTTTCTTCTTCTTTGTTAGGTAGTAGACAGACATTTAGTATTGTGATGGCTAAAGCTTTCAGAGACATTTTTCTCAACTAAATGTGAATTAAAGAGGAGTAAAATGAAGGAGATGCATAATTTTTGCCCAAACAATAAGAAGGCAACGAAAAGAAAGCAAACTTTTAACTCTATTGAACTAAGCAACACAGGACTTTGTATATGTATTTACATCAGTATTTAGATTAAAAGCTTTTTCCCAACAAAACTTTTGTTTTTCTCTCAAGGTAAGTCCAAAGTTAGCAAGTACATTTTAAGGAAAATAATTTTAGAAAGTCTTCATATGACTTTAATATGATTAATTTCCTGAATAATTAAAGAAATTGGCCTAAATATTTTTATATATATATATTTTTTCTTCTTTTTGAAACTTAAGATTTAGTAATGAGAAATATCCCATCCTCTCAGTAATCATGCAGTATTAATGCACCATCCTCACAGAAAGGAGTTGTTGAAAGGCCTATCACCCAATAAAGGGGTTCAAAACTGGTGCATATATGACACACTCATCGCGAAAGGGTTAATGATAATTTATAATTCATCACTGACTCCCTAACTTGCTAAGAAACTTAAGAAAAAAACTAAAAAGCAATCAGGAATAAATTATAAAACATCTAACCAAAAATATGAAAACAAAAATTAAGCAAAATATGTTAATCAATAAAAAATTACCAATAATTTATCAATATACAAATTACTCATTTAAAAACGTACATTCATTACAAAAGCAAGTAATTTGATTTCCCCCCCCCCCTGCAAGGATCAAAAAAGTTATTTTTAAAAAAAAGAAAATCACCAAAATCAACAAAAAGAGAAAAAATTTACTTCTATAATACACACACAAATTTCTATCAGGATCTCCAATTTTTTTATATTTTTTTTCATAAAATTCATAATTTCTACAGATTATTGACACCAGCTATGAATGTAATAAAGAAAAACAATTATTGCTAAAACACACATTAAACTATTAAAAGTTATTTAGATAGGAATTAAGTTAACACTTACAGTCAACTTGAAATGTTTCTTGATATTGTAAAATGCATACGACTAAAAAAAGATTTCAATTTTTAAAGTTCCAAATGAAAGTAGGAGGTGTGTAATTATCATACCTACCAATCACTCGCATTGATAACTTTTTTTTTGTCAAAATACATTGATTTATGAAATACAAAGTCAATTATTACATACATGTTTTCATACACATACATTATTTCTTAAAATTAATCTTTTGGACTTTACCAATTATTTTCTAGATGGGAAATTTTTAACACAATAGATTTAAAACCATATATAAATAAATGATACAGCCGTGATGCAAGGCATATAACTGTTTTTGAACCATTCACAACTTTCAAATCCAAATGTAAAGATTACAATTTTTAACAGTGCATTTCAAAATACATGTTTCTCAAAACATAGCTTCATGGTGTATGAATTTGAATATTCATGCTTTTGAGGTAAAATGTTGCATTCTAGAAATAATTTTGTTGCACTGTCTTCTGTTATCAAATCTTCTAATTTAATTTTTAGAAACTTGAGTAAGATGAAAATCACCAAAAGAAAAAGATGTGAAACACAAAAATGGCTACAATGTCTGCCAAAATAAGGAAGAAATCACATGCCTAGCTGGTTAGCATGAAGCAATGACATCAAATTACTGGAATTCAATACATTTCTTAACTTTGGTGACTTCCACTAATGTAGCTGCAATGATACACTTAATAAGAAAATAGAAAACTTTATTGAAAGCAAGTTTTTAAATAAAATCCTTTGAAATAAGAAGGAAAAAGTAACTTTAATTTGTTTTAAACAGATTAATAAACATTTCTTACGTGATTAAATATTCAGTTTTCAATTAGTATTGTATTGCAGTTACATTACAAGTATTGAGAAAAGATCTTCAAATTTAACTTCATTTTATTCATATCTAATAAAATCATATATAATAATGAATAGGAATAATTACTACTTTTTTATCCCTGAAAAAAAAATGAGTTTGTCTTTTTAATTTTTCAAATTGCCTTAATTTGAAATTTGTGTACAACATATTTTTAGAATTATTGACTCCTTGTCTTAATTAAAAAGGTACACTGGTATGATAAGGAGAAGGACTTAATATTAAAAATAACAAAATAAATGTGAACAGAAAACAACAACAAAAAAAAGTATAAAAAATAAACCCAAAACATCTCACACTCATTTGAATCATGAAAGCAATTTTTAAACATATTTGATTTAATTTATTACTCAAAGTAAAATTGCTACAATTCAAATCTAATGCAACTGAAAGAGATCAGATGCAAACACTGAACTTAATAAGTCTGATTAAAAAAGCAAGATCACAAAAATTCATGTATTGTGTTTCAATATGTTACACAGTAAAATATACATTTGAATGAATTCAGGCTTACATGAGTTGATGCTCCAGAACTGAAACCAGAATCAATCATGTAAGAACTTTGCTGCCACACTGTAATTTGATCTTTTGAATAGTTGAAAGATGCAATAGGAGAATTGCAGAAACTTTCAGAAGCTAAGCAAAAAAATATATTTAAGATTATATATAAATAATATAACTATATTTACAATTTTGAATTTCAAAACAAATGTTCATAAAGCAACTAAAAAGCATCCAAATCAGTGCATATGAGAATTTGTATTTCAATCCAGTTTACAACAACTGGCTTTCAATTTTCTAGAAAAGTATGAAAGGTATGAGTTTTTTCCTGAATTGCCTATTCCTTCAGCCTGAGGGAAAACGTGGAGTTTCAGTAATTGGCTGCAATGATTGGAAGAATTCTTTTGCTCTTGCATCGCAGCATGAGAGGTCAAACGATCATAGGACAAATGTATTGAATTTTTGCTAAGAAACGGTTCCAACACAGTCCAGTATGCAGTCTAAAGTCAATAAGACAAAGAGGTGAAGTATTAGAGAGATCTCCCTGTTGTGAGATTTTTGTCGGCAAGAGGCCTTCCATTACGGGGCAACGATCTACAACAAATCGGCTTTTCTTAGGATGCCTTGAACTCATGAGTAGGATCCGTTTCTTTCCCAATATCTGACAAAATATGGCAACAAAGGTAAAGGGAGTACATCTTACCCGTCGTCTGACATTTGTAGTGAGTTTATAGACATGATGGGCATAAGAGTCTTGCAAGAAATCCTAAAAGAGATCAAACTTGCACATTACTTTCTCCTCATTGACTCTACACCTGAGGCTTCACACACCAACCAGTTCACTGTAGCACTTTGATACATTTCTGTCAGAAAAGCCTGTGTACGAGTGTTATCAGGTGTCCATCATAAAGTTCAAGGTATGGAAGAAGCAGCCCTCAACTTGATTGAAAAACTAGATTTGAAAAACTGTTGGGGCCAAAGTTATGATAATGCTTCAAACATGTCAAGAGTGTACTCAGGTCTTCAGTCGAGAGTATAAGAAAAAATGTCTTTGCTAAGATCGTACCATGTGCAGACCATTCCTTAAACTTAGCTGGTTGTTTTGCTGCAGAAAAAGCCTGCACTGAAGCTATTGTATTCTTTTCTTTTGTACAAGGACTTTATGGTTTTATTTATTTATTTGTCATCTACTCATAGATGGAATCAACTAAAAGATTATGTGTGAAGCAATGAACAAAAGTTGAAAACTGTACATAGATTTCTTATGTTGAAATCATCGAGTGAAACTAGATGGTCTGCAACGGCAGATGTTCTCAAAGCTCAAGTTACAAGTCGTAACAAAATGAAGAATGCCCTTGAAAATTTAATTGAAGACAATACTCAGACATATGACTTGCGAGTTATAGCTGAAGGATTCTAAAAACACTAGAAAGTTTTCAGACTACTTTATTAACTGTGATTTGGGATGAAATTCTACAAAGGGTGGATAAAACCAGTGAGATACTGCAAAAGGAACTGCTTGATCTCCTTTGTGCTACTAAGGAGTTACAGACGTTACCTTTGTTTTTATCTGAAATAAGATCCAACTTTGATGATTACGAGGCAAGAGCATTACAATTAGCTAACATGTCCAAGCCCAACTATGAAAAAATCAGAAATAGGAAATTTTTTTCAGACAAGAAAAGAGACCCAGATTTTGAGAGAATGTCTTCAAAAGAAAGATTACAAGCTGTAGTTTTCTTACCAATTATTGACAATCTTGTAGCGCAATTAAACAAAAAAAGGTTTTGCTACGAAATTCTCAACAGAAGATTTGAGATATTCAGAAGACTTCATGAAAAGGAGCAAGAAGTCACAAAACAGGCAAAATACTTGGCTCAAAGCTACCCTAAAGACATCGACGAAGAACAATTTGTGCAAGAGTGTCAACATTTCAAAATGTATATGGTGGAAAAAATAACAAGAGGAATCTTTTCCTACATCAGGAAAAACAAGTTGGAAAATACCATTCCAAATTTAGATGTCATAATGAGGATTTAAATGACTCTTCCTAAGACAAACTGTACAGCAAAGAGAAATTTTTCTGCCCGTAAGAGATTTAAGACGGACATGAGAGAACTACTATGGAAAATGAAAAGCTTGATAGTTTAATGTTGCTATGCACTCAAAATGATATAACAATGGAAATTGATTATAATGATATCATTAGTGATTTTGCAATGATGAAAGCTTGAAGAAAACCTTTGTTGCACTAGTACAATGACTGTGACACAACTGTCAGGATGTCTAAAAGTAAAAGATAGTAAGATAATTAACAAGTTGAATGATATAAACAAGTTAAAAAGTTGATAATTAATAAGTTCATACAACAATGTATACTCTATACAGTAATTCGATACAATTTTATTTACTGTACTTACAGTAAGACCCACTTAACGCAGGGTATACATTCTATCAAAGTAGAGTGTAATATGAAACAGCATTAAATCAGGTTATCTCGTCATGTAAATAATGGAGTTAAGGGAAGATGGGTAGAAAATTGGTCTGGTATTTTACCATTTAATTTATTATGTTTTTTATAACAATAGAGCAAAATTTATTTCTTACAAATATAGAAATATAATTAATGAAAATAAATAAAATTCTAAATCAGTATGTTTGCATTTTAAATTAAAAATTCTTCTTGCTTTTTTCATTATAATATATTACCTTAGGGGCATATTGCGTTTAATTTTGTCGTCAATCCATATAGAAAGTCGTTTTTTCATTTCCTCTGTTGTATTATTTCTAGAATGGGGTAATTCCAGCTGCAGAGCTTGTCGTATTTGCAGTTGCCGATGACAGTATTTTTTCCTTATTCTTAAGAATGGTCCTTACTGTTGAAGCTGCCAAATTCAATGCAGCACCAATTTCAGATTGACATTCACCAGTATCTAATCTTCTAATCACTTGCATTTTAGTTTCTAGTGAAATGCTTTTACTTGTTGCTCTATTTTCGTGTTTTTTATTATCACCCATGATTAAAAACTAAAAATCATAATATTTGTCACTAAGGCAATCGTTATATTATATAAATTTATACTTACAATAACGTCAACAAATGTTTGAAACGATACAAATATGTTCGTATAACACTGAAGGAAAGAAGAAACACACGTAAACTGCTTCAGATATCGGAAAGCCTAACGCATCGTGCAGTATTTCGGGGAATCCCACAATTTAAATAAAAGAGCATTAAACTGAAACAGAATTAAGCAGGGTCTTACTGTATTTACAAAAGGATAGGGGGAGGGTCTGTGATGCCAAAAGGTAAGAAATGAACAAGAGTGACAAAACCATGTCACTCTTTTTCCATACGGTTGCAGTCCGGGACACAGCGGGTCCATAGGTGGTGGATAATGGAAGGACTCACCATTAAGACAAGGAAAGGGAAAAAAGTAAGACAGTTAAGAAAAAATCCCTCCTGAACCAAAACTTGCAAGGTAAGAACTGAAGGAAGGGGTGTTCTGGAAATAGTAGGAGAGGGTGCAACAATTTGAAGTGTATAGAGCGCCGGGGAGGTTAAAAATGGCCCTGAGTGATTCTAGAGAAGTGGTAAAAATCTATTATTGGATTGCAGCTGATGAGAATAGCTTTAATTTAAGTAAACATCTTTTAAAAACAAGATATTTATCAAAATAAAAACAGATTACAAACTTAATAATAACACATAAGGATACATTCTTAAGAAAGTGATTGAACACTTATCTGTGCATTCTTATATGCAGACAACAATCAACACAACAAAAAGCAAAACTTTAATCTGATTGGTCACTTGGATTATGCAATGCTTCATCATAGGGCATGCCTTGCACAGATGGAATGAATTTAATTTATAATGGTAGAATTATGTAATCAAGTGAATGCTATGTTAATTTAATAACACAGGACGGACAGGTAATGAAAATATTTTATGGGGATCTAAAATTAAACTAATTTAGATTAACATTACATACTTCAACGGCTAATGCTTGCTGGCAACAGGACGGCTCTAGGGGCAGACAAACTGGACCCCTTCCCGGGATAGCAAATTTTAAGGGCGGCATTTGAATCGAATTTGTAAAATATATTTTTTGTTGTTACAGAAAATTTGATATATTCCCGGAAATATTATTGGGTGTGAACTTCGTGTTTTATTTAATGTTTATTTCTGCATTTTGTACTCTGTATGTTAAAAGTAAGTTTTCTTTCAAGTTGAAACTTAAAGGGTTCAAGGCAGGATAACTTAAACAATGAAATTTGATTTATTTTTACACATCTTTCCCTAGTATCTTTCTCCTCATCCTGGGGTGTGGTCATAATGGACATTCCTTTCACCCATACAATGCTTGGTGTCAGCTATCCAAAAGGGGACAAGGGTAATAAGTTTTTCAGATCGATATCAGGATGTCGACCAGATCAGATGTGTTTGTCTAAGCTCTGAGACTTACAATTGATTACCTAAACATGATGCCCTGAATAGACACAAGTTTAGTGAATAATGATGATTCATGCAATGAATGATTGAGAATTACAGGTGAGATAGAAGCACATGATATTCTTCTTTCTAATTATTTACAATTAGTCAACGTTCCAGATGATGAAAAAAACCAGGAGATGAAGGCAGTATTACGAAAGGCCATTGAAGAGTCATCGCAAAGAAAGGATGCTTTGGTGAGTGAGCTTCAAACCCTCCCCCCATGTACTACTTTTTTAATTGTAATTTATGCAAATGTAGCAACCCCTCCACTCCGGTGGTAGAGGTTATTCAAATAGATGAAAATAATCAAGCTGAAAATAATTCCATAGAAAGCCCCACTACCTCCAATTTACCTAAAAGTAAAAGAAAAAATGTGTAAAATTAAAAAGGAATCCTCGGAGGACTTTGTCTTCCTGAAAAAACCCACCAGACCTGTCTCTCCTATGGTAAGTGAGCTAATCACTACAACTAACAGTTACTCAGATCTTGAATCTGAAGACGAACAAGTGCAAGACGTAGAAGAAGCAAAACCAGCTGAAATCCCAAAACCTAGGCCCCCACCCCCCATTAATTTAAAGATTAAAAAAAATATCAGAGAGCAGCTTAAAATAATTTATCGAAAATTCCCAGACATCAAAAATAAAAACTCAGAAGAATTCTTTAAACTATACTTTAACGATAATAATGAATACCATGAACTTACCCACACATTAGAGAAAAACAGATTTTAAATCATACATTATTAAGCCAAAATTAGAAAAAACAATTAAAATCGTAATTAAAGGACTACCAATATTCACTGAAACCCAAGAGATCCTTACGGATCTTGAGGAAGAAGGATTTACAGTAGAAAAAGTCACACAATTAAATTTCAAGGAGTAAGGCCCCCTTCCCATTTTTTCAAGTTACTCTCCATAGAAATGCAAATATCTTAAAATTTTGGATCTCAAGACCCTCAGCTACATGCAGATTAGAGCTGAAGGTTTCCTCATTAGAGGAGTTACTCAATGCTTTAACTGCAATAATTTTTATCACACGGCAGATAACTGCCACTTAAGGCCTAGATGTGGTAAGGACCACATGGCTTTCTGCATTAATTGCCAGCAATACGGTCATACGGCCTGTTATACAAAATGCCCAAAATTCCTTCGACTTAAAAAGGGTTCACCCTTACCAAGCAACAAAAATTTTACAAGGAATGTTTGTAAGGAAGAAGTTTCCTTCGCTAATATCATTAGCAGAGTTACCTCCCCCTACCCCATTAACTAATAGCACAGAAAAATCGAAAGAAATCAATAGTAACAAGGAAATCAATGGAATCCCAATTGATGAAGATAATTCCTCTGACCTAGCTCAAGTAATTGAGCCAGTTAGTTTAATTTCTAAAATATTAAAAAGATCTCCCAAAATATTGCAACTTCTACTTAAACTTAAAAATGCCGATAATGATAAAGATAAAACTTATTTACTTATTGAAGCTATGCTTGATAAACATTAAATTCGCCATTCTTTCAAAATTAATTTATTCCCTTACTTTAAATTTTCTTTTTTTTTTTTTTAATCTTATCTCTATAGACCCCTATACCATTTCAATTTTTCTAAGTCCAACTTTTTCCAAGCTCACCACCACCATCCAATCAGAAACTTCACTCCACTAGCTCAGCTCCTACCACCCCATTGGTCCTTACAACCGAAGCCAAGCCTATCATCTTCAGCCATTTCAACAACACCAAGCCAACTACACCACAAGATAGAGGGCGGAGGGATAAGAGTTTTCCCAGTCCCTTGCAATTATCAGAGGTAATAAGTTTTTGGCAGAGAGCCACAGAAGATGTTTCGTTTTAGTTTTGGGTGTAGTAACTCTAGTGATTACCACCATCAGTTAACTCTTATTTGAAGAAATTGGCTTGCTGGAATGGGCAATTTCTTCTCGTAACATTTTACTCATTTGAAATAATAACAGATAATTATGTCCTTTGTTTGAAATTTTGTCTTTTTTAAGACTTAAAACTATATATATAATAGCTGGTATACCCGTTCTTTGCACGGGAGAACTGAAAAATTAAACAACACAGATTAAAGGATAAAGAAGTTTTTAATGAGTTAATTTTACGTGAATTGCAAATTAAACAAAAAAAGCTTTTTGCATATCTCAGCTAAACAAAAAAAAGAAAGGAAAAAAAACACCTTTGTTAAATTTTAAGTTTGTAGATCTAATAGCTGATAAAAAGGATTTTTTTTATTTATAACTCTCCGTAACACTCTTGAGGGTCGATTTTTGAAAACACTCCCTAAGTTGATCTCTACTCAGCAAAAGTAACACATTGTTAAAAGTTTTGTGTAATGTAAATAATTTATATCTGAAAGTGTAATACATTAATATTACTTTCTGTTGTATTTATTTTATGTTAAAATTGTAATATTCGCAAGCAACGCCGTTTCTTAAATTATAATGGCGATTCCATGAAAAACATAGCGAAATGTTGACGATAGAGTCAAGTTGGCAAATGTCTAGCTACTTTCATAGCTCGAGCTTTATTAGAGCTTTGTAAGACCTGCCGTGTAGGGGAGCGATGCACATTAATGCTTTATCTACCCATTATGATTTATTGCAGTTTTTTTTCATGCAATACTTTTTTTGGATCACTGCATTGAAAATTAAAGGATATACATAAGCAAAATACTCCTATTTGGGAAATTTAATCCGTTAGAATTAATAAATTAATTAAAGATATTCCACTGTAAAATTAATTATATACACCATTCACTTAAAATAAAGTCAAATCGTTTTCTAAGGTCTTCATTAACATACAATAACATAAGACACTTAAATTTTGACATTAACTATTTTTTCGGGACAAAAATAATAATCTTTGCAATCCACTGAAAATGCCGTCAGCTGAAAACGCAATATCTGCTACAAAACTATTCGCCTTCCCCGCTAAAATACTCATCATAGAACCGGTGCTACCATATATCTTGGAAGAGTGGATTTCAAAGAATATTCCTGCTAAGTTGGTGTGGTGGGGTAGTTAGGAGAAGGGGATGCAGCTCAGGTGTCATCCATGTCACTTGACTATGGTTCAAAATTACGTGGGCCGTCACCAAAAGCCCTCGTGTAGCTGAACAGTGTGACGTTAATATTCACTCACTCCAAAAAATACAGTACAATAGTTATAATTATTTTTATACTTAAAAATGCAATATCTGCCTATTCAATTAAAATTATAGCGTTATAATTAACTACTAACTGCAAACAAATTTTGAAAATTTGTACTAATGATGTAGTGTGAAAAAGAAAGTTTATTTACTTTAAGTACCAGAAGCAATAAAAGTATTTATTTTGAAAAAAGATCAATTTCTTACTACCACAAATGTGCATAATAAAATCATAAAAAAAATATTCAAATAAAGAGAGATTTATAGCAACCTATCCCTTCAAAACTTAGTTTTATTCTGAAATAAAAAAAAAAATTAGGAATTAAGCTGATTACAGGAATAAATTAGATGAGAGCGCCTTGCATAGCTAAAACAAAAAGGGTTACTTCACAAATAAAAGATAGATATATGCTGTCGTGGGCTTTTTTGCAGCACACGTCAGAATTGCTTGCAGATGGAAGAATTTTTTCCTACTTACTTAACAAATATCGTTATATTTTGGACACTTCACACAATATCTTTATCAATTATAGCCTATGCTATAAATTATAGCATATGTGTTATTCTGATGTATAAGCTATATTACTGTAAAGTTTCATTAAAATCCATTCAGTTGTTTTTGCATGAAAGATGACCAAACATCCAAACAAACTTTCGCATTTATAATGTTTATCTAGATATATATAGTTATGCTGCCTTTTTTTTGTTATTCGTTTTATAGGTGTGTATTTATGATCTATGTGAACAATTTTTCTTTTTAAATTATAATTTTTTCTTTGGAGAGAAGGGCGGCATTTTCCATTTTTTTTCAGGGGAGCAAAATTGCTAGAGCCGGCCCTGCTGGCAACCAAGTGAAATGCTGTTATAAGTGTTCATTAGATTGCTTATTTCTTTCAAAGAGTTGAGCATAGGTACTGCATTAAATTTTGTCAAAAGTATGGTGATTCTCAAAGCAAAACTTCAAAAGATTCAGCAAGTGCTTAGAGATGAACATAAATGAAGGAGTAATTCAACTAATTCAAAAATGATTGCACATCAGAGGAGAATAACCAGCATTCTGCATTTTAGCAAACTTCTCAGAATACAGGTTTCGTTGAGAAGGCAAAAAAAAAAAAAAAAAAAATTGATAAAGGGAGATCATTGTTTGATCATACAAGAAAGAGACTCACAAAGAGGATAAGATGAGTAATGATTCTACACATACAATCTTGCATTGTATCTTGACCAAGAGCAAAACTATTGTTAAATTTGTGCCCAAACTCATAAACACAGTAATATATTTTTTCTAATTAAAATTCAGTTTTTTAGACAACTCTCGTACAAACGGAAATTATAAAGCACATTGGTTTAATGATAAAATTTGTTGGGGAAATAAACCTTCCAACTTCAATTTTCAATCTCATCTAGAATTTCTGGCAGGTGAAGTATAAGCAGATTGTGCTGCTATTTAATCATACTGCTATTGAACATGTTGCATCTAATTTGCATGAAGTTTTGTATTAAATTTTCTACTATGGCATCAGTTTTTCCCTTAATATATAAATGCATGAGATCTGCTTATTTGAAAAATTATTATTGTGACTGTTTCTTAAGATGGTTGCATGACTGAATGTTGCATTAATATGTTTAAGTTTGGGAATTTACTGTTCGTTCAAATGTTGATAAATTTAATTTTTAATGTTAGTTTTCCAGACTTTGACTTAATGATTCTCGAGTCTCACTGCATAAATGATTGCGGATTAATTTCATTATAATTCCCATCCAAATTTACCATAGAAATTATTTTTTTAGGTAAACTTAAAAAAAAAGGTAAAACTTAGAAACCAAAAAAAAAAAAAATAGAATAAGATTTCCTAAAACTTCATCAATAGTAAAATCCAAGCAATTAAGAATAAGACTTGGGAAGGTCTGATCAGCCTCGCACCTATGACACTGGAACGACTTTCTGCTTCAGTTGAAATAGTAAGAGATTTGATCTGGCCACTAAAAAAGCATGATAGAATCGTCTGCTGATTCCTAGAAATATTAAGTTGGTGACACCAACGAGCTCTTTTCCCAAAATACCAAGGGGGAATTCTCCAAAGAATTCTTCCACATTTAATTATATCCTTTTAATGGAGGAGAGTTTGGTAAAAGTAAGACAAGTGTTACCCCGTAAGGTGTTAGCAGAGGCAGACTTGGTCAATCTGCTATCTTATTACCACTCAATCCAATATGGAAGGGGACCCATTGAAAGTTTAAAGTGTCTAAAAGAAAGTCGAACCACAAGATCCAAAATATTTAGGCTTGTCATATCCCCAACAATTGTCCAATGAGAAAGGTGCTGTATAGAGGCACATCTGTCAGTTCAAATGTCCCTGAAGACAAGATCAGAATTAGTGTCAATAAATTGCAATAAGTTCAGAGCTAAAAACAGAACAGTAGTTAATATTCCTAATCTTGATGTCAAATGTACCACCAGATGTCTCAATGTGCACGCCACTTCCAGAAATACCACCGTCAACCATGCTGCCATCAGTATAGATTTTTAATGCCATGAATTGTCTCCAGAGCAATATGTCGAGAAAATTCTGGTATATCTGACCTTTTACTCACCCTGCTCAATAGCTCAGTCTGGAAATGCATTCGATCAGTATCAAACTTAAAATAGGAAAAGGGCTTTAAGGAGTGAGGTTTAACATTACCAATGAGTGAGTGAATATTAACGTCATACTATTCAGCTACGCGAAGGCTTTGGGGGATGAACCTCATAATTTTAACCCATGGTTAAATGACAAGGATGACACCTGAGCTGGCACCCCCTCTCCTAACTATCACAACACACCAACAGGAGGACGTTTAAGCTCTTGACAGATTTAACGTGCATCACTCCTCTACACGGCATGTCTTTAATGGTACTAGCCTCGAACTCAAGACATGCACTAGCCACGAGTCTGTTACTTTGACAACAAGGCTACCAGAGCAACTCAATATAACCAGAAAACAGGCCCAAATCATCTGCCAAGGAAAAAGGGCAATGTTTCTTTAATTGCCTGTTATTGTGCCAAGAATGGAGATAGGAAGTTCTGTGCTGGTCATTGTAGCTAAATAGCTTACCAAGCTGTTACATCTCATAGAAAGGGGTGATAAGTCACTCTCATGCAAAACATTATTAGGGGAGCTATTACGAAGGCTTCTGAGGTTCAAATGCCAGGCTGGGCAAGGTTGATTCACCCTTTTATCCCTTCAGTGGGTGGATAAATGAGCACCAAGCTTGCTTGGGAACTTAATACTGGGGGTTTCGCATCAGACTGATCACTTGACCCTGAACATCTGCTCAAGCACCTCAAGGCCCTATGTCACGCATACTGAGATAGACACAGAAGGCCTTGGCTCTCATGGGCTGTTGCACCACTGAGAAGTTATTACAAAAGCCAGTAATTATTCTTGTGGTGCTTAGTTGCATGCATTCAAGTTTATTTAAGTTAGCTTCAGAAGCATAAAAATAAACTGGAAAGCCATATTCTAAAATAGGCCCGACCAATGAGATGTAGTTTGTTCTCAGGGTATAGCGTCTGCATCTCAGTCACATACAGAAATATATTTAAGAATGTTAAGTTTTTTTCTCTATTTGGCTACTTGAGCCTCTATATGTCTGTTATGCAATACCTCCTGGTCCAGAATGTAACCCAGGTATTTGGCACTTTTTGCATAATTTAATTGACTGCCATTCACAAAAACAGTTGGTTGATAATTATAGAGATGTATATTGGTGGTGAAAAAGGTAGCCTTTGACTTTGAGGTATTAAAAATAATTTTTGAGACAGAATTACAAATATCTTGTCAATAAACCGTAAAAACCACAATAAGCTATACCATGCTTGCTTAAAAGCATGCTACTGCAACTGACCTCATAATTTTGAAATATAATTATGTGATAAGGGCAATAATACAGCATTGTAGAAATCAAATTAATATTGTAAACATATTAAGCTCATGAATTAAAAATCAGTTTCTAGAGAGAAAAAATGATAAATCCTAATGCATAGTCATTTATATGTTATAATACTACTATTTCTGGTAGGCTAGTACACATTTAGGTAGTTATGTAGCAAAAATATTTATATGTTATAATACTATTATTTCTGGTAGGCTAGTACACATTTAGGTAGTTATGTAGCAAAAATACCAATTTTTGTATTCACAGGTAAAAAAAATTATCAGCAAACAAGAGCATCACAACTGAGCGTAAATGTTGAAAGTTTGTTTTTTTTAACAGAAAACATTTTTAAAAGTCCCATACTATGAAGAACTTATTCTATTATGCAAATCCTTAATTTTAAGATTAATAAAAACAAGAAACAAGCATATGTTAACAAAACTTACATGGTGCTGGTCTCAAATGAGTAGGTGGTTGCATCTGATAGGTCATGATTCATTCAAAATATTCCTGATTTGTTAAAATTGTTTAAAAGTCATTACCAAATTCACATCAGGAAACTGTAATAGATACTTGAATTACATTTGAATTTTTCATAAAAGCATGATAATTAACACAAATCAACTCTAGAAATTTCTGACATTGTAAAAGCTTTTATTTAAACTTTTTTTTGGTTCTTTTGTATAATCGCAACCTATAGGCCCCATTATATGAAACGAAGCACCTGGTTGCCAATTCAGCAAGTACGACACCAAGAAAATCAGGGTTGCCAACTTGGTGAGTTATTAATAAAATTGTCAATTGTTGCGATAATGCATAAGTACCCTTTCTTTATTTCTTCACTCTCTTTTTTTTGCAAATAATGTTATAGGAATGAAGAGATTTACATTACAAATAATTATACAAATAAATATCCAATAGTTTTATATCACAAATATCAATGTATTCAAAATATATTTTCAGGCTAAATCTTATTTTATTCAAAAGCATGATATTTATACATAAAATATAACTTTTGCAGCAGCAGCAGAAACAGCTCAGCTAACATTTGATATCTCAAAGATTTTAGCAATATTTCTCACAATACAGTGCATTTTTATAGAAATAATATATTTCATTTGCCGTTTTCTGTCTATTAATATTTCTGCCATAAATAATTTCTGTAAATATTTCAATATCAAAGATTTTCCTTAAATTTCAAAAAGTTAACAGACAAAATTAAAAATTTAAACAATGAAAGCATGGCAAATTTTGACTTCCTTATTTAAAACATATTGAATTAAATATAGCTTTTACGATATGTTTGAATAACTGGTAATTAATTTTTCACAAAATGTTTAGAAAGGTATTTTTTTTACTATGGAAATCAGTGTTCAGCCATTTGATTAAATGTTTACTTAATGAAAATAAAGTAACATAAAATAAATAACAAACAGTATAATTTTATTTGAAATAAATTATAATTATTTTTAAAATTTAAATTCTTTCAATATTTTAAGCAGAAATACACACACAAAAAGTAAATAAAAATTTAATTTTAATCACACAATTTAAAAATTTGATAAAAAGAGCTTTTTTAGATTTTTCTTCTAATTTGCTTTTGCTTTTTAACATTAATATGTTGGTTGGTTTGCCACTTGACATCAGAGCTTTAACAATGCTCTGAAGTGGAATAATTAAAATGATGTGACTTAATTACAAACACTGCTTTTTGAAGCAATATGACAGCTATTGATGTTGGGCCTCAAAATTTTGAAACAAGTCAAGTGATGAAGACGACACTTCTGTTGGTATAGCACTCTGCATTCAGTTCTCAATTTTGTCTTGTAAAATTACCTTATACTATGGTTTCTTTCACAGGAACCTAGGGAATTATAAGATTTTCATGTTTAGTATTTCCTGGAATTATACATAATTCTTGAAAAGGAAAAAAGAATAAGAAATCACAAACCTTACAAGTGATGTAGTGAAGCTTACCTATAAAAAACAATTAATTTGGTTAATCAATATTGAAAAGTTATTGATGTTAATGTGATAGTGTTAGTATGAAAGTAAGGAAAAATAAGTAATAAATATTACCTATGCTATGCAAACTTCGTACATCTGATCATGTATGAGGATTTTTATAATAAAAAAAAAGCCAATTTGGGAAAAAGCACTGTTAAGGTAGAAAATACATCATACAAAGATATTGCTGAAAGCGTTAGATTTAGAATTTGAAAGAAGTATAATATCAAATACAATATTTCAGCTTGTTTCAACAGAAAAAATTTAGTACTTGCATATTATTGCAACAATCACAAACTCAATTAATAACTCACCAAGTTGGCAACTTCGATTTTCTATGCATCATATGTGCTGAATTCACATTAATGTGCTTCATTTCATATAATGTCGCAAATAGGTAGTGATAATATGTAAGTAACAAATTACTTAATCCCTAAAGGATCATTTACAATTATATGAACTGTCAACAGAAATGAAAGATTGATAGTAAAATACATCAAAAGTTAAATACATATATGTAACAATGAATTACTTTATAATGACATGCAGAAGAGAAACTCTTCTATTAATTTATAGAATTGGTGGCTGATTCAATTAAAAAGTAAAATAAAAGGCTTATAATCATGCATTTAACATTCTTGTTCAATTTTTCCAAAAAAGCAACAACACTTCTCCATCCGGAATGTTACCAGAAGGGGGTGCACCTGGTGTGCAATGATGTTCACATAGAGCACTGACATCAGAGACTATTCTATAGAATTCATGGGTTCTAGAGTGCCAATGAAAACATCCACCTCACTTTCCATAAATAACATACTTTAATGACTTGGAATATATTAATGAGAACAATACTTTGATAAAGTACAGAAAGCTCTTGTTTTGTAGATGATTTTACACTTAAAGAAAATAAATAAGACAATCTAGCGATGAATTAGGAAAACTTTCAAATTTTAATGGTACACATAAACATACAATCAGAGATGAAAAGTCAGCCATTACACCAAACAATATAAATCATAATTAAAATTTTACGAATTGCTTTGAATCAAAGCAACTATGAGATACATGATGGTTGGATAACACACAGCATAATATTGAATTACAAACAAGATCACAGATGTTATCTAAAAATATTTAAAATAATACTTGAACTCTGAACTAATGCATCATTTTCCTTCACACTAAATTATGGAGAAACTGTATAATATAAGTCCAATATCCTAAAATTCTGTGAATTTAATTAATCAGTTCAACATAAAAACTACAATCCCAAAAGCTGAAAACCATGGACACTCAGCTAATACAGCCAACAAACTTTTAATGAAAATTTGAATTATTAGAACTTTATCTTAAACCCGATTCAAGTAATGAAAAAAAAAACCCACCTGAGGTGGTATTTTAACCATAAGTTCATATAACATCATGTGAGGACTTTGAGGATCAGTTCTAACTAATATGTGGTAAATCAAACATTATTTTACAAAAGAAAACATAAATAGAACCAAAGAAAATTTATCCCAATAAGATATATCAACAATAAGAATTTTCATAACATTACCCTGTTTAAAACAAAGAAATTGCAATTGAAAATACATGAAAATTTGTAATTTTCTTTTTGTTCAGTCATAAAATGATTATATACTATGGATTTATATGAAAAGCTAATAAAGAAATTCATTCAAATAAAAGTTTACACTGGTAAAATTCACAATTTGGAGTATATTCTACGAGTTGTTTTTTTTTTTTTATTATTGTTTTCGACTGTTCTGAAAATACATACTCAACAAAAGAACAAACAAAAGTTGGGAATAGTATTCAATGGGCAATATTATACATTTAAAATTAAATTTAGAAATAAATTTCAAACACAATTGTAGCGGAAAAGTTTTAATTCTATTCAAAACATTGAAAATGTGGAACTTAAATCAAACCTACAAAAGTTAAAAAAAAAAATACCGCAAACCAATTTCAGCGTTCTACTTGTTTTCAAATTCTATCGGTGCCTTCAAATGTTTTGTGACGTCAAGAAAATATCTTGATCACGTGATATCCGAGTTCAGTTATTAAACTTTATACCACTGCTTCCCAAAGTGGTCTCTATCGACCCCCAAGGGTCTATGACGACCTGCAAGGAGTGTACGTCAGTTAAGAAGTAATTTAGGGGCCTATGAGGTGTAAATGGGGGTCTACGATAGCGGTTCTCATTAAATCAGATTGTGACTTTAATTTTAAAAGAAAATGTAATCAAGTAGAAACCGGATTTTACCTATTTAACAGATATATTTACTAAATTTAATGAGGCTAATTTGCCGTAAAATTTTACTAAAACAAGCATATATTTTATTAAAATAAGAACCATCATAACCAAGGAGAACCAGCTAAAGGAGAAAAATACTAGGACTTCCTGAATTTTCTCATTTTGTCACAGACAATCCGCCAGGAAAATGACGTTTCAACCCACGTTCAGTATTTAACTGCCCTCTATTCAGATTTTGAAATTAAGTTTAAGAATGCTTTGATTATGGTAATACCACAGGAGACAATGAATCAGATGATCACATTGAAGAAAACAAATTTCATATTTCAGGAGGAACTGATCGGAATAGGCACAACGAAGATCTTAATGTAAATTTAGAAACGGATGTCAGCAATTTTGGCGTTAATTAGACATGCCTGTTCTTCATCCCGAATTATGCAACCGAAGAGATTTAAACTCGACAAGATTGATGTCAAATGTGAAAATTTATTAAGATGCATTTCCCCCATTTAAAGAATTTTTGTTTGTTGCTCAGTTGTTTTATGCAACAGTTATTTTATGAATTATTAAATTTTAATTTAAAATAAATTAACATGCGTTTCTTAAATTTTAAACATAATATTTCGATACAGTTAAAAATTCAATTTTTTTTTAAAGTATAAATAGCTCTATACCAGCTGTCAAAAAGATATTTAAGTCGATATTAATATTAGGTAAGATGGGGTCTACCCAAAGGCAAACAACATGTTTGGGAGTCTCTGCTTTACACTTTCCCTCCCCGCATAATAACGATACTCAAATAAGTGCATTAGAAAAAAGAAACCAGTTAAACAGGATTAATAAAGTCGGTTCTCTAAATGGCAATGCGTCAGAAAACATGGTTGGTCACCATATTTAAATCTATATTGTAGGTTTGATTCGAACCGGGCACCTTCCGTTCCGAATGCCAGTACTTTATCGATCACGCCAAAACGATCGTCTCCGCGTGATGTCTATAAGTACTGATTTTATTTAGATACCGCTACACTATTCTCCCACCAGTGAGGTGGATAGGTGAACGATTTTTTGTTTGTTCGTCACTGAGAGCGTGTTTATTTTCTTTTTTTTCTCTTCTTATTTATTATTATTTTATTTATTTATATTTTTTTTTTCTCTCTCTCTTATTTATTATTTATTTTTCTTGCAGTAGATGGCGCCACGACAGTTCAGAAAGTTGCGTTTTCTTACTTCAGTCAACGGGTCACCAATGTGGGTTAGATGCGAACCAGGCACCTTCCATTCCGAACGCCAGTACTTTATCGATCACGCCAAAACGATCGTCTCCGGTTGATGTCTAAGTACTGGTTTTATTTAGATACCGCTACACTAAAAATAATTAGCTATTCTCTTAGTAATAATAAAAATAAAAAAAGAAAAGAAAACTAATTGCATACTCTCGATACGCTTTGTGGAGAACAATGCCAAATACGTCAATACGTATTCAATCTAGTCGCTTTTATGAGAAGTATTGCTTTTCTATCTAAACTATTAAAATTCGTAAGTAAACAAATGTATATATCTATCTATATGCGTCTATCTTATCATGAACCGCACCACTCAGAAACTCGCCAAAGGTACCAAAAGATTGGGGATGATACGAGGAAGCCATTTTGACCATTTATTTTCTGATATTGTAATTAATTAAAACGCTATCAATTAAAAATGTTAAAAATTGATTTTTGACGCCAATTTAGGTTCGTCTGCATTGTTGTAACATTACTGTTATAAAAATGACATAAGTTGGCGGCATTGAAAATTTGTTTTCAGCTAAACTGAGAAGTCTTATGACACAGTTATTTTGACTTAACTTTCACTGATTAAAAAATAAATGTTTTTAACATGTGATTAACTTGAAATATATTATTAAAATCTTTATTTCTACAATGTTTTACATTTTTTACAAATTTCTAAGGTTTTTTTCTAATTTAAATTCCTAAAAAAAAGCATAAACTATTTTCAAGCAGATTGGCGCGTTTTTTCACCTTTTCCAACACTGCCAAGTTAAGTTGAAACAAAATATTGCAAAGCTTCTTCAAAAAATGTTTAGAATTTATTGTAATAAAAAAAGCAATATTGTTACGAATTTTGCGTAAATAGTGTAAATTAATTGTATTTGGATGTTTAATGCATATTTATTTTATGTTAAAATTGTACTATTCACAAGCAAAGCCGCCCCTTACGTTATAATGGCGATTCAATGAGAACTTGGCGAAATCTTAGCGGTAGAGCCAAGTTGGCATCATTTTTGGCGGCCAATATGGCGACTTTGGAGACCATTTTGGCGAGTTCAGAATCCTCTGGATTCTTCTAGAAATTTGTGGAGAGGTCCACTAACGTCACGCTCTATGACACGGGTGGTTATATTTCTGGAAGTTTCTGCCGCGCTTATAAATAGAGCAGTGGCAGCCGCAGTGAGGCAATCTGATTTCAACCAGCGAGTAGTGAGCATTGTTTTGACTAGCGATTAGCTCGGCTATGATTGTGAATAATCTTTTACATACGTGTATTTTTAAACACTGACAATTGTGTTTGAGTGCTTATGCAGACCTTCGGATATTTACTCTGTGAATATTGCTGCTGAATCCTGTATTTAAAGGATTGGACTTTTGATAATAAATTCGCATCGCTCTTAAAAGAACTGTTTATTTTCTTTGTGATTGTTTTTACATAAAATCTTAGAACCCGGATCTACGTAACAGTTTAGAAGGGTGCGAAAGGGCCCGGAGAAGCTGGACTTAACCAGGTTTTCTGGTAATAAATTTCTGTCCACCAGTGCAAAGGGGCCCCTAGATCTTCTGTGCCCTGAGCTTTAATTGACACTGCGTGAGCTGCATAAAAATTCGTTTTGCAATAATTTCAAGCATTAATGCAGCACTTCTCAAAGTTTCAATACTTGCGGCCCAATTTTATACCCAATACCCCGACTATCTTAATTATGAACCACTCAAATTATCAAGATAAATATTAAATTTTGTATATGTTTCTTTCAAATAATAGATATTTTAAGTAAGTTATTTTTAAGTAATAGATATTTTAAGTAAATTATATATATATATATATATATATATATATATATATATTTTTAAATAATAAGAAAAGTAATATGTTACTATTCTGCTCTAATTTTTAAATTGGAACAGATAACAATAAAAGTATAACGGATAATTTTTTTTATGTCAGAATGTATTACTATGCTTCCTTTAAGTAAATTTTTATAAATTTAAAAAATAATCTTTAATTCTCGATTTTTTAATATGCTCGCTCCCACCCCCTCATAGGGGTATCATGCCCCTCTAGGGGGGCGCTCCCTACAGTTTGAGAAACACTGTATTAATGAATACTGTCAAATTTACTTTATTAATGAATTTTTATGCATAAATAATTGTGCTTAACAATGAGGAAAATTTACAATCAGAGTTTGCTGTAAGAAAGCAGAAGAGCACTAATTAGCAACAAGAAAATTGAAAACCAATGTTCTTTTATGCATAACGCTCATATTAAATTCGATTACTAAAATACTTTAACACATTAGTTATTTCAGATGTTTTTAACATTAGCGCACATTTTAATATTAAAAATTAGTCAAACTACATAAAAATAATTCAGACATATTTTACATTCCTTATTTTTTAATATTTTTATTGATTTTAAAATAGCATTAATTTTTTGAAACATATGTACGTGATTAGATAAGTATTTATATGTTTATCAATTGGCTAAATTTTGCAAATTAGATGTGTTAATCATTACTTGAATTTTATTTTAGATAAACGTTTTTAAGAGTTGTTTTAAAAATTGTTTTATTTTCTCAAAAGGATGCGAGTATTAATTATTTTCATGAATGCATTTGAATTTTTTTCTCACTAATAGTAAAATTTAAAATGTTGTGACTTTTTCTTAGTAACACATAGTTAAATATATAAAAACAAAGGAATACAAACTTCGTAAACTTTTTCGAATTGGTGTAGTGATACCGCCCCCCTTGGGTGGCCGTATCTTTGATTGTCAGCGTGAGCTAGAGGTGTAAGGTTTCCAAAAGGAATAGACATTTTTAATTCTTAATATGACTTTATTAAGAATGGAACTTAAATGTCTAACAATTTAGATAATATTATTTAAGCGAGAATCTATAATGAACAAACACACAGCAATAGTTAAATCGAATCGCGTAACTTAGACAACTTGTGACATAGCCATCCTGTGATGACCATGTCGTGCCGGTTCCGCGTAAGCTAGAGGTGTGGGATTATCAAAATGATGAGACATAGTAGTTCTTAATACAACTTTTATTAAGAATAACTTATATTACTTAATTCTAATTTGACAACTATATTTAAAGTGAGAGTCAACACCCAATTAAACCGTGTATTTAAGTCAGATCACGCAACTAGATCCTTTATCTTAATTATAGTTAATAAATCGATTCATCTAAATACCTATGTCAAATATTACCTTTTGCAGATCTCCTTCTTTCACCTATAGAGATATTTATATTTCACTTTATATATGAAGATTCCAACTTCTTTATATAGGACTTCTATTCCTTTTAAAACTATCGGACTGCTAACTCTTGATCTGCAAGATTCCACACTAAGCTATCTTTAAACTTGCCGCACTATTGATCAGAATGATTCCACACTATTATCTCTAAGTTTGCCGCGCTATATCTTATCATCAAAGCTTCTATCCTTTTATAGTATATCTCATTTACATATTATCTTCGTTTATCTTCTTGGTATTGGGTTGGAAAAGTTTTGCCATTAATCGTGGCCGTCAAAGAACATAGGAGTTATGTTAACGGAAGGACGCGAGAGACGTCACAAACTATAATTATTTAATCCGCCTAATCTCACTTCTAATAATATTACAAGTCCTAATATCAAATAATCAATCCTACCTTAATCCAAATTTAGATTCAATCTTATGAAGAAACGTCTGGGCGCGCGTGCAATGGTATGCACCTTGACTTAATGGCTTATCTTCCAGGTAACTTTACAATTGGCTGTCAATTCACGCTTGTATCTCTTTCACACATAACATCCCCCAAATTGCCATATCACTTACTGAAACTTCTGTTATTTAAAAGCTATTTTATTTACATTTCTTTTTCACATTTCGCTTCTTGGGTTTTGGTTGGAAAAGAGTTGCCATTAATCTTGGCCCCCAAAGAACCCAGAGGTCATGTTAAAGAAAAGACACGTGACCCCGTCACAATCCCCTCCAAGAAGCAAAACGTGATTTATTCGAGGGTCTTAATGGCCCTTAAGAAATTACGTGTCTAAATTTTTATTTCTTAATCTGCTCACTTTCCAAATTTTATTTAAATTTTAATCTTGAATCCTCATTTTAACTATTAATTTTCAATATTCGACTTAAACTTTAATTTTCATTATTCATCTTAAATTTAATTTTTAATATTCCTCCTTAATTTGAACTTTTGACAGCCACATTAAATTTTACTCAATAACTAGACCAACATTAACAGTTATGCATTTTAATTATGGTGGATTCTCACTTTTACATTAGATATGTGGGCATACCTCATCTGAGTGGAGGGACTGGGGAAAAAATCATCTTTGACTTGGATGGAGTAAAAAAACGAGGTCCGCATGCCCCTTAACTAACTTAACTCTACTTATAAATACTACTTATAATTTAATACAATAAGCTTTTTTCTACTGCTTTTCTATGAGACTTCCTTTGTCTGAAGACTTGAAGTCATATTGAAAGAACAAAGATTTGCTTCTATTCGTCTTTTTCTAATTGGAATTCAGGGTCTGTCACCCTGAAATAAAAACTCTTTAAGTCACTGGGTATAATATATATTCACATAATACCAGCACATTTCACAATTTTTATACATTATATATCACTTTTAAATTACAACTAATTTTCATATATACACCTCATCTGGTCCTTCTAATAAACTCTCCATAAATCGCGCAGCGCCGTTAATGTTATTGTTAGTATCCTATCTACGCCGCGTTTCCCTGAACCAGATGTACATTAATATGAAACAATACAATATATATATATACACTATACAATTACAAACATTTTTCAATAAATCATTAAAACAAATAACCAAAGGAATTGTCGCATCTCAGCGAAGTCATACATCGAAGTAAAAAAATGTATAATTACAATTGTTTTCTCCATCAATTGAAAAAAAAAAATTT
>BMAV01004017.1:0-12391 GCA_019973955.1 Trichonephila inaurata madagascariensis
TCCCACCAGGTCCTTTTTAAAAAACGCGACATGAACCTTTTCGCCAGAGGCCCACTAACATTCGTTGAGAAGTCGTGTTTCGCGCGTCAGCGCATTTCGTCCGCGCCAGGCGGTAAATCTTAATAGTACCATAACGAGTTCTATCATTCGTCGCGCCAGGCGGTAAGTCTTATTAGCACCATAATGAATTCTATTTAATCTCAATTGCCTCCCTTAAAGTAATGTGATCTAACTTCCTATTCTTCCGAAATATAGCTTATCTAACTTTCTATTCTTTTGAAATATTTCCCATGTAAATACTCCCTATAATTCTTAATAAATTGTTTAGTTTCAACTAGTTTCTTTCTTGAACTATGTTGTCTACATTTTATTTCAAAATTAACTAACACACCTAAAACCTAGACACCACGCCATAAAATACTGAAGAATCAATCTTTTTGGAAGATTTCGGTTGATTCCTACTATATATATATATATATATATAGTAGTCCATAGTTTATTTTAAAATATCCACAGAAATGGGCTTAATTTTCAAGAAATATATATCTTTATATTCACGTGTGTGTTCTGTGGTATCTTTTTAAAAAATGTATTTGTACTTTCTTTCAATTTTATTTCATTATTTATGAGCACAATGGCGTTATAAGTATAAAGTACTGTAAATTTTCGAAACACCACTAATATTATACGAAAATGTAAGAATTTTTTTAAAAATTATTATTTGTCAGTTAACCCAACAAACTAAACATATACGTCTGAAATAAAATAACCGTAACAATTATAGAAGCAATTAATTACCGTAAAAGCCGGCGTATAACGCACAATTTGAACACCTAAAATAAGATCGAAATGCATGAGTGCGCATTATACTCTGGGGAAAAAAAATGTTACCTTAAAAATACGAAAAAGCTCCTGGAAAAAAAATTAGACTTCTACATATATCGAAATACTGTTAAGTTAAATGAAATCAAATTCTGCTTATCAACTGTAGATCTGGAAGAGTACACTATTTTTTTTTTTCTAAATCTGGAAATAATACCTTGAATAAGTGATTTCAAAACATATATAGCCAGGGCTTCGAACCGTAATTTTTTTTGTTCCGGTTCAACTATAAAAAAAATATATCGTTTCTGTTCCGGTTTCCGTTCTGCCAAAAATAACGGTTCAGATCTGAATGAATAATTTTATTTTACGTATATTCTTATTTGTACTACAAATATAATTCTATCGTAAACAAAAATAATTCTATCGTAAACAAAAATGTAATTCTATCAAAATTTGGAAGACTTTATTTTTTCTTAAAAAATCATTAGAGCAATTTCATTCAACTGAACTAAATCTGCTTTCTACAAGTAGTTACATTAAGAACTGAAACAGAAAAGTATTAGGGAACACAGGGACGTTGCTACCAATGGGCTAGGCAGAGCCAGGGGCGGCTCTAGGGCCGGACAATCCTGACCCCTGTCCGGGGCGGCAAATTGTAAGGGTGGCATTTGGGTCAAATATGACTAAACATATTTTTTTTGTTACAAAAAAATTGTATATATTTTTTTAAATATTATTGTGTGCAAATTTAATATTTCATTTTACGTGTCTTACTTCCTTATTTTGTATTCTATATGTTTAATGTCAGTTTTCTTTTATGTTCAATTTTAAGAGTTCAAGGCGGGAGTATACTGCTCAATCATGAAATTTGATAAGTTTACACATCTTTCACTATTAACTTTCTCTCTATCTGGGAGTATGGTCACAACGGACATTCCTTTCGCCCGTACGATGTCCGGTGTCAGCTATCCAAAAGAAGACGGGGAAAATAAGAATTTTATATAGATAGAAAGTCATAGCAGATGTTTTTATTTCCCAGTCTTGAAGTGTAGTCCACTATAATTTAAAGTAACGTTTGTGATCCCACTATCAATAGAAGAATTGGCATGCTGAAATGGGCGATTCCTTCTCTTTAATTTTACTCGTTTGAAATAACGGGTAATTATGTCATAATTTCGAATTTTTGGTATTTGACTTTAAGTAATATATATATATATATATATCTTTTTAATAAAAATTTTTTGCTTTGGAGAGAAGGGGGCGGCATTGTCCCTTTTTGTCCGGGGTGGTAAAACTGCTAGAGCCGGCCCTGACGGAGTCGTGCACCAGGGCCCTCGTACCCTGACCACCAAGCAAGCCGAACTTGCAATAATTTCTCCCATATATATATTTAATATATAAATATAAAAAGGTTACAACATAATTGTAATCAGGCCAACTCAGTTAAAAATAATTTTGAACTTGTAGAGAATTCTCCAAAATTCTTTCCTTTGTATGGTGTTGCGAACTTTACTTATTGAAAAGTTTATATTACTTTTAAATTTTTTCATTTTCCTAACTGTTACTTGAAAATAAACTTCCATGTGTGAAAAATCTTACCATACATCTCAAAAACCTACACAGGAAGCTCTTCCTTCTAGGTTATTTTATTTTTGATTACAATATGATTCATAATAAGCTATTTTCCTGTTTCAGTATTTCGCAATCTATTCGTATCCCCCCCCCTCCTCTGTTTTTTCTCAGAAGTGTTTTTTTTTTTTAAACTCTTATAATAATAGTGTATTATTTTCATGTTGATACATATTTTTTATATCATATCCTGCCCATCACTTGTCGAATGAAACTTTGGTATTCACTGGTTGCACTGATTAAATCAATAAATTAGAAGCGAGCGCCTGGCTTAGACAAAACAAAAAGGGAAAGTTTTGCTTCACACACAAAAGAGAGATATGTGCTGTCATGGGCCTTTTTTGTAGCGCACGCCACAATATCAGATGGCAGAATTTTTTCCTACTTACTTGACAATTATTGCTATATTTTGGACCCTTCACACAATATATTTATAAATTATGCCTATGTGTTACTCTGTTGTATCAGCTATATATTAGTGTACAGTTTCATTAAAATCCATTCAGTTGCTTTTGCGTGAAAGAGTAACAAACATACATACACACAAACAAACTTTTGCGTTTGTAATATTATAGTAAGACTATTTATTCTAAATAAATTACCAATTACCAGTCAGTCGTTATTTTAAAAAGAAATCATTTAAATAAATAAAATAATTATTAATTACCATGTTTTTATTAAATCGCTTTCTTGTCTATCCGGGTGGTAATTGATTTGAAACTAACTTTCCGATGAGCTGCAGACTTGAAATTTGGACTACATCTCAGAAGTGGATGACAATGCATGAAAATGCAGAAAAAGAAGTTCTAGTCGTGAACCAGAGCCTCCAAAAGAGCTGTATGTGTGTCTGACGGGTGGAATTTTTGTAGTGATTTTAAACTAATTTCCCGATCAGCTAGAAATCTGGACCACATAGCTCAAAAGTGGATGACAAAGCATGTGAAAATGTGAAAAAGAAAAAGCAAGGGAGAGACAGAGAGAGATGAAGAAAACGAAAAAGACGAAAACAAAAAAAATATGCTTTTTGGTCTTTTAGTCCATTATAAAAACATGGTACATTAAAAAATTTTTTTAGATAATATACTTGTTTGTAATTAACTTACGTTGCAGCACTGGACATGAAAAAATTGCATACAATGACAAAAAGTAGACTTGTCAGCTAAGAAGGTTATTGATAAAAATCTTCTGATTAAATCCCACTTTTGAGTTTTGACATAGATTCAGTGGCGTAACGTACACCCCTCACGTGTGGGGCCCAAAGCTGTGACGCCAAGTACGTATTAAAGCTTGGGGTCCACAAGAACTGATTTTTACATCTGCTACTTGTTCTTATTGGTCCAGGGTCGAAAGTCCACCCTTCTGGAATCATGCTCCAATATGCTGCCAAACATATTCTTTTGATTTTGTCGTTTTTCGGGAACAAAAACAATACAAAATTAATTATTGAATAAAAAATTAGCATTAATCAATAAAATTAATTATTAATAACAAATACATAATTCAATTTTACGTAATATATACATAGGATTATAACCAATCGGGAAAAAAATCAGGAGCTAGGGGGGAGCCCCATGACACCCCCCTTGTGTGCGCCACTGAGTGGAACCTCTGTATAGTGAAGTCACTAAATCCCGAAAAAAAGTTCTTTACATGGAAAATTCACTATGTAGAGGTTCATCTTTCAATACGCTTTAAAAAGCACATAAAACAAATTTTATGTTCCTAAACACCATATATTTCTTTAAAAAAGTAATTACTCTCTCCTTTTTGTAAATTAGTATCTATTTATTTTTGCATATATCTTACCCATCGAAAAAAAAAGAAAAGAAAAGAAAAAGAAAAAAGAATGTTGAGGAATACACTGTATTTTCAAAAAAGAAATGTTTTATTTTAAAATTAATGAGCTTTAAGGACATTTTCTAATTTAAAACATACAAATATTTTAAGCGTGCATTATTTATAACAAGACTTTTTAAACTTACACATACCACATGCGTCCTTAAATTTAATTACGCATAAAAACATGTTAATTTTGTTTGAGTTTTTTTTGAAAAAGTACTTTTGTTTCTTCGTAATACGTTTCATATCTTTGCAATGCACCAAAAATCCCTTCAGGCGCAATTTTCCGTGTCTTTTCTTAAATTTTTCTAGTCATCCACTGCTACGTAGAAATTGGTCTTATCCCAATACCTTCACAAATGGAAAAGCTTTCTCTATTACGAAAGGTTCAGAGATCGGAAAATCGTGTGTATCCACTTCAAAACTGCCTCGTCGAAATCTTCATAGACACATGTTCTTCTACGTTTTGAACAAGAATTCGATGAATCATAATTTTGTAGCTTATCTCGATTTCTTTAAAGTTGATGTGTTTAGAGGGAAAACCAAATTTAAGGCTTCCTTTTTTTTCCCTTCATTTTGAAGAATTAAAAAATTTTTTTGCTCAAAAAAAAGAGCTATAAAACGAAGTTAATTTCACTGATCAAACTACAAATAAAAGGAAATTAGTTCAAAGGGCACGGGGAAAGTACAATTCCACGGGGTGAAAGGGGGTATCGAAAAATTTTTTTTATGAAAAGTAGTACTTCTTGGATGAAACTCCCGCTATTGCTCTCGGCGACAACAAAAAAAGGTTAAAGATTTTGAGCCAAAAATGCGTTAAGAAAAAATAACTTAAAATGCGGAACTACTTTGAAAATAAGGAGAAAAATCAACACCAAAAAAAGTTTTTTGTATAAAAATGCATTTGTAAGGGGGGGATTTTATAAAAAAAAAATCGTAAATCATTATTTTGTGTTTTTCGGGAAAAAAACTTTTAAAATTAATATTGAATAAATAATTAGCATTAATTAATAAAATTAATCATTAATAACAAATGTAAAAAATTTTTGGGACTTATAAATTATAATCTTTCGGGAAAAAAATAAAGGGGGTTTGGGGGGGTCCCCCCGGGACCCCTTGTGTGCGTTTTGATAATACAACCCGAGGTAATCTAACAGCAAGTGGTTCAGTTCCTACATATTCTCTTTGAAAATTTAACAAAAAAATTTTAAATATACCATTAGACAGTAAAACATAAATATAAAAAGAAAAATTTAGCATTTTTTTTTAAAATTTACGGTTTCACAGTGAAACCAGTGAATCTTAGAGGTCCATTTTCCCATTCGAACTAATAACAAAAAATCATTAGAAAAAAAAACTTTTTTTTAAGGCCAAAAACTTTTTTTATTTTAACGAAATCAATTAAGGTAATTTTTAAAAATTTTTAATTATTTTAAAATTTCTATTTTATAATTTTTAATACAAATTTGGGCAAAAAAATTACATACAAAAATTTTTGTTCTTTAATAAAAAAGCTAGTGCATATAAAATTTCCATCCATAATTTTTAGGAGAAAATTTATATCCATTATATACAAAAAGGGCGATTTAGGAGGGGGGGAAAATTTTTAGAGTGGGAAAAGTATTGTTAAAATAAAAAAATTTTTCACTATAATTTTAATATTTTACTAGAAAGAAATAAACAAAAAGTGCTTCAGAATGTCAGCTCTGCTTCTTTCAAACCCGCAAGCTGTTTCCAAAATATGATTCATTAACAAAACACTATTGCTAAAAGTTCCTCCCGATCTGACCCAAATAATGTATCTACTGAAACAAAATTTTTGTTTAGACGGTAATTCACCTGTAACTACTTGATAATAATAGTCCGCGTAATAAAATTGATATTTCTTTATCGTTAAATTTATAAGAATCAGCTATTTTTACATTTTTAAATATCTAAATTTTTTTTTCGGGGGTTTGGGAAAGGGAATCGAAATATGTTCCCGACCGAGTTCTATTTTGGACACATTTGGGTCATCCCTGTTTTTCAATTTTATTTTTAAATATATTTAAGATTTTTTTTTTAAAATTTCTTTAGCACCCAAAAGTAAATGGAAAAAGGTTTTTTTTTTAAAATTGGGAAAATTAAATTTCAAGGACTTTTAAAAGAAATTTTAACCATTATCAAAAATAATCTGACAACTTCTTGTTCATATTTGTCATCCATTAATTCAGCAAAATGTTTGAAATTTGGGCACTATTTACTGCTGTTTTAAATACTCTAAAAACTAATTTTTGTGTCACTTTTTAGAAACGTAAAATCCGATTTCGAAAACATTGTGAAATGGGGGGGAATTAAAAATGGGGACATGACTCTTTTTTTCACACATTCCATTGCTCAAAGACCGGGCATGAGAAAGGTAAACGAAGGACCGGGCCCCGACGGGTTTTTTGATGACGTCACGAAAGGAGGGAATGTTTGTTAGTCGCAGTGGCTTTTCAGGAATAAAAAAGTTTAGAATTTATTTTTTTCGGGTCAAAGCCCAAATTTCCCAATTTTGGATTATTTTTTAAATTTTCCCCTTTTAGAATATTTTCAGATGAAAAAGTTTTTATTAATAAGTTAGAAAGATGTTAAAATTTTCCGGAAAAAGGGGGAAAAATCACTCGTAAAGCCCCCAAACAATGTAAGAAACATTTAAGTAAAAAATGACTCAATATAAAATATTTGCAATCCCGATAAAATAAAAAAAAGCAAAATTTACTTTTAAAAAAAAATGGGAAAAATAAAAACATTTTAGAGGCATATTAATAAAAAAAATGTGAAATTTAGCAAAATTTTGCTGTAATCAATGAATTAATAAAAGGTTTTAAAAGTAATTTCAAAATATATACAAGTGCAAAATTCATAAAATATAATAAAAAGCAAAATTCAGGGAAAAAAATATACAAATGCAAAACAAAAAAAAATATATTCCCAAAAATAGAAAAAAAATTCAAATAAAATATATACAAAATGAAATGACACAAAAAAGTTTTAGATACTACAGTAATTATACAACAAAATAGATTCTAGATTATACGTTAGGAAATATATAATTTGGAAAATTTTTCCTGTAAATCCGGGAAAAAAACAACCCTTTTTTTAGAATATAAAATTAAAAAAATAATGTTTCTTTCGGGTTTTTTAATCATTTGGATTTGTACTGATATTATTCAAACCAATTTTTTAAAATTTTTTAGGACAAATAAATATTATGCCTAGAAAAAATATTTAAAAATCAAACAAAATTTTTTTAAATTAAAAAAAATAGTATTTTATATTTAACATGAAATGATTTAAACGAATAATGTAAATAAATAGAATTTTTCTTTAAGTAATAGTTATGTGAACTATTTTAAACATGTGCATAAAATCCATTTTGAATAAAAAAAATTAAGTATAAGGAAGTACATGTACATTGAATAATATACCAATCCATGATTGAATATTTAAATAAATAAAACAGTGAAATATAAAAAGCAACATATATATTGATCTAAAGGGCCTTAAATTTCTTCATTTTTCGATTATCCTTCACCGTTAAAATTTCTTCATTGCGCTTTTTTGAATAATTATTCAAGCATATATTCCCGAATGTAATGAATATTTTTTTAAAAATATGAAAATGCAGGAGTGCTACACTTTACACAAGATGAATGAAACGAATGCGAGACATTTCATAACTTATATAATTCCAAATATGCTTCTGATGTGCTTGTAAACAGATAATTGGCAACTCACTTTCGAAATTGATTTCTTTATTTGAAAGAAATATACATTTGCAATCGGAGCATCCGAATTTTATATTATGCACGCATAACCCGTAATATACATTAAAATTTTATTCTCTTCTATTGAGATATCCTCTTATTTATTTGAATTGTTTAATACTTCGTTGAAATCCTTAATATCTATACTTTAACGTTAAATATCTCTCCTGAATAATTTGAAATTAAATTTTTCAGTGAAATAGTACCATATTTATCCGAAAAGTGCAATTATTTTTCAGCTTGCAAAATTTTTCCTTTATTACAAATTTAAACACATACTTTTCTTAAGATTGAATAGCCGTAGCATGATGAACAGAATTATTAAAGCAAATTTCTTCAAAAACAACCGTATTAAGAATATTTAGCAATTTACTAATATATATTAATCATATGTTATCTCATTCAAATAGGATGCACAGCCGGGAAAATGTAAGGATATATCTTATTTGATGAACATTTAGGTACATAACAATAACGAGGCATTACTATAAAATGTGTGTTTTTGGTTGTTATTAATAAAACTTTTAATATTTTTAAGACTACACAGCACCCTAAAAATTTCATTTTTACCGAACTTTTTTTTGGATTTTCTGGTGGCCCATATCATTGAGAAGCTTGTCATGGAATTTCAGATCTGTTAGCAAATTAGTTTTTTTTAAGATATTTTTGAAGTTTTATGAGCTACGGTTTTGGTTTCTGGTTTCATTTTAAAGCATTTTTCCACTCTTAAATTGAATTAATTAAAAATATTTTTGAGCTTTTAGTTTGAAATGGTTTTTAATTCCAATTTTCATTACTAAAATCATTTCTGCTTGATTATGTTTTTGTTTTTAGTTCTCATAATTAAATAATTAAGATTCATTTCAAGGACAATTTTTGCTTTAAAAATAGTTTATATAACTTAAAAGAGCTCTATCATTAATTTTTTCCTGTAGAGAAAATGCCATGGAAAATGCATTCTCAAGTTTCTGTGAGAAACAATATTTCGAAGAGATGGAATACTACCGAAAATGATTAACCTAAAAATCAGTCCTGAGCTGCTTCTGCAATTAGACTTCCGAATACAAGTGTTCTGAATTCATGTTGTGACGGGCTCACGCGTCTTTTCTTTAACATAACCTCTGGGTTCTTTGACGGCCAAGGTTAATGGCAACTCTTTTCCAACCAAAACCCAAGAAGCGAAATGCGAATAAGAAATGTAAATAAGACAGCTTTTAGAAGAACAGAAGTTTCAGTAAGCAATATGGCAATTTGATGAATGTTATGTTTGAAGGAGATACAAAAGCAAATTGACAGCCTATCGTGAAGTTACCTAGAAACCCAGCCATTAATGCAAGGTGCATACCATTGCACACGCGCCTAGACGTTTCCATTTAAAGATTGAAGTTAAGTTTGAATTAAGGTAGGACTGATTACTTGATATTAGAACTTGTAATATTATTAGAAGTGAGAGTAGGTGGATAATATAATTATTTAGAGAAAGTGGTCTAAGTTACGCGATTCGGTTGAACTATTTTTGTGTTATCGTTCATTCTAGATTCTCATTTATATAAATTTATCTAAATTGTTAGACGTTTAAGTTATATTCTTAATAAAGTCATATTAAAAATTTAAAATGTCTGTTTATTCTGAGAATCCCACACCTCTAGCTTACGCTGACAATCAAAGATATGGTCACCAAAGTGGGGCCATATCACAATATGTAGCAGATATAACTGAATATTTCCTTATAGTACTAAACTACATTATACTAAATGTATTGCAGTAATATATTTTAGTATTTTAAAGTTGTACGGCAAGAGCTAAAAATTCCTTAACTGCCCCAATTTAAAACTGAAAAAAATTAAATTTTATGAACAAACCTGACTATATTTTGCACAATGAAATCACATTATTCTGGCGTAAAACTTTTGCTGAGAACGTAAATTACTCATATAAATCCACCTTGAAAAGTAGAAATGTCAGAAATAGTCTAGAAAATTTTAAAATTAAGAAAAATACATATATTCTTGATTCCAGAATTTTCTGACGCCATATTTGTCAAGCTTTATTACAATGTCGGCAGATGGCGCCATGTGAATGCAATCTATGTACAAAATTTTTTAAACGTTACTTTAGAATAAAATTACCGCATAAACTGCTTAAAAACACATTAATAATATTATATTTTATGAAAAAGAATATTTTGCTACACGAATAATAACTTTAATCACTTCAGAAACACTAATTCTGCTTTATTTTTCATGAAAAAAAAAGGGAAGGGGGTTAAAAAATAAAGTAACCCTAGAACTACGTCAAGAAACCACTCCCCATGACATCTTTCGAAAAGGCAATGGTCAAGTGACCTTGAGATCAGCTGACTGTTAGTCTTTACTTAAATTTTAGAATGACCGATTGAAGGGAACCGTTTGAACAGGACAGTTGTGTATGTGTGGGGGGGACTCTATTTTTAGCTCTGATAGTGGAGTGATTCTGGAACAGGTCTTCAAACTTTTTCTACTCAAAGAGCTTCAAGAACAGGGGTGGCCAACTTTTTCGGGAAAAGTACCACAATTTGATAAAAAATAATTATGAGTACCGCTTCCAACCTTTCCACCCAACAAATATAGAAAAGTAAAAAAAAAAAATGTTACTTATAGGTTTATTAAGGAATTTTTACGCAAATAACACATTTTTTTTAATGCAAGAAATTTAAAAATAAGATGAAGTGCAGATTTAGGTTTTATTGTCAATAAACTTTTTATAGGTTCAATTCAGTTAAGTTAGGTACATAATAAAAATGAGTAACTTGAAACATTTAATTTTAAATAATTATTAAACAGTTAGCATTTACTTAATGTGGCTTTTGAATTACTCTTTTTTTATTCCCCAAGTCATCTATATTAGGATTAACTTTTGCAGATGCTAACAAAATTAGGTTATTATAAGTGCACATCAGCTAGTTATATGAGTAGTATTTATTTTATTATGTTCATAGCAGAAAACATTTATTCACACAAACATATTTTGATCCAAATTTTGAGACTTTTGTCTGAGACAACCCCACTTCAATAAAATTGTAGAAAATTATTTATTATTATGTATTCAATTTCTTTTAATTTTTCAGTATGTCTTCGCGTGCCCCCTTTACAACTCCACCGTGCCACGGGTTGGCCACTACAGCCCTAGAACTAGGTCTTTTTGTGGAACCCCTAGAACTAGAAAGTACACTGCTGGCCACCGTAAATGCAACACCAGGAAAGAGAAGAGATAGCACAACAAAATTTATTTTGTAGATAACATGTTGACCAAGTATCAAATGATTAAATTTATAGACTTCTGTAAAGTGGAGTTCCTGCCAAAATCAGTAGCCAGAGTAGCCGCCATTGTTGGAGATCACCGCTGCCACACACCTCAGCATTGATTCAAAGAGACTTTGGATGTGTTCTTGGGGTACAGCAGACCAAGCAGCTTCCACACGTTGCCAAAGTTGATCTGGTGTGGCAGCTGGGAGTGTAATCTGGGTCAGTCGTTGAGCAACCATGGCCACATGTTTTCTATCGGCGAAAGATCTGGATAGCAAACCGGCCAGGGAAGCAATTAATCTGGTGATTAACGAAGAACCTTTGGACAATGCGTGCCACGTGTGGTAGCACATTATCCTGTAGAAATATGGCTGTGGCCAAGCCCTGAAGGTAAGGAAGGACAAATGGCTCCAACACCTCGGAGATGAAGCGCTGGCTGTTTAAAATACCGGCAATGCGTACTAGAGGAGTGCGAGAGTGATATCCAATACCGCCCCATACCATAATACCCGGTACAGGACCAGTGTGGCGGTGCATAACGCAGCTGTTCAGCATCCTCTCTCCACGGTGTCTCCAGACTCGAATCCGACCATCGTGGTGTTGCAGACAGATGCATGACTCGTCAGTAAAGACAACTCCATTCCATTCTGCCGCCCACATCCTTCTTTCATCGCACCATTGGCGGCGGAGACGTCTGTGGTTTTGCGTCAAGGGTAGACCAAGCAATGGACGTCTTGCGGACAGACCACTCTGCTGTAAACGGCGTCGAATGGTACGCGCAGACTCTGAATGATGCGCTACAGACTCAATGTGCTGTGCTATGGTTCGTGATTTGACTGAGCGATCAATTTGCCTGTCCTCACATGAAGTGGTGCACTGAGGTGGATGCGATCGACCACGTTAGTCCATCGTACCGTCCTGCATCCAACGGTCACATATCCGCATTACAGGTTTGGTTTCTCCAACACGACTACCGATTTTCCCAAAATAATCCCCCAATTCGGTACCCACTTTCCTTTTTCC
>BMAV01004018.1:0-82071 GCA_019973955.1 Trichonephila inaurata madagascariensis
TCGATTTTAATTTTTGCAAGAATATTATTTTTATTCCATAAATACTTTAAGAAACTTTATAACAAAATGAATATGACTTTAAAAAAATAATGCTGATATTTTTTCATTTCCTTTTCAATATAGTACATATTAAATACAGCTTAGTATTCCTTATCAGCGAAATATTTTTCAATGTTTTAAAGTTCTTTAAAGGAAGTGCTATTACAAATAATAATCAGTTACTAGACGTTGCTAATGACAAAGCTAATATATAACTTCGAAAAGAATATATTAAGGAACAATTATAATAATTTTGATAATACTCGTATATACTTTACGCTACAATACTAAGCGTAATGGTTTAAATTCAGGACGGTCACATGATAAATGCAATCACGTGTTCTCCATTGAATTTAAAACTAAAATTAGGCTTACTCCTCTCTCCTCCCTGCTCTCCTCTTAAATTTTATATAAAATTCAAATTTGATAATTGAATAAAGATGTTTAAGTATTAAGATTCTTTAAAAGAGTTTTCAAAATAAAAGGAAAAATTCAAGTGCATTTGGCTTACGTATGTCAGTTATTATTGTTGGCAAATATGTATTTTTTAAAAGAAAGTTTCTGTAAAAAGCAAAAACTGGCAACAACCAAGCGCATAAGCTGATTCGCTTGAAACACTTGCATGTATTTTTCATGAGACTATGACGTCATACAATTTAGTTTATTGGGTGGAAACATGATTGCAGTTATGTTATGACGTCACAGGAATTTAATCAAATGTTTTAAAGACATGCAGTTCTTGTGAATTTATATTAATCCACTTTTTTAAATTCACGTTAACTATATACAACTATAATATGCTTTACATAAACAGAATAAAATACAAAAATCTATTGACATCGGAATTAATTAACGAAACATTTTCCAAATTGATTGTTCAAAAGAAAACAAGGGTAAAATAGAAACATAAAAGTATTTTTACTCGGTTAAACTTATTCACTTATCTTTAATTCATATCATTTTCAAAAAAGCCAGTACAAACTTTAACATTGTACTAAATAACCGATTAAAGGGGCATTTTTTTCAATACTAGGTACGAACAATCTTGTTTCTGTTGTTTTCTTTTTTATGTTCCAGAACTTTTGGTATATTTTTTTCAGGGTTTATTGATAGTTTATTCGAAAAACGAATAACTTATTACTTTGATACGTTGACTTCGAAGTTATCATGAATAAAATAATAATGTAAGCAGAGAATTATATTTCGATATTGCCAAGTTATACAGAAAAAACTTTGCTATAATTCTTTAAGGTATCCAACTACCCTAAAAACATTTATTTTTTCAAAACTGGAAAAAAAAATTATGATTTTATTTTATAGACCGTCATATCAGCTTTGTAAAAATAACAAGTTTTTTTATTTTCCATTCATTAAAACAAAAACCAAACTGTTTTAGTAAAAGAAGATGCCATAACTTTATACAAGATGTCAAACTTGAAAATGCGTTTTCCTCAAAATGAGTTTTTTTTCGAAAAACTCAGACGAGTGCAGCAAATGCTCAAAAGGTTTTAAGAAAAATTGACTGAAATTTTTTTGTGTATGTTCTGTGTAATAGTAAAAGTGTTTTAACCTTCAGATTTATCAATCACTGTTTTATTAAAATATTTACAGCGCCTCATGTGAATATAATCACTGAAATCCACTGATTTTTTAAGCAATTTCATATAATAAATAAGATAAAGTGCTCTAGTTTTTATAAAAACTCTTATCCTGAAGATCATTTTAAAAATGAATACCAATGAATACAAAACAACACATCAAAATTGAAAATGTGAGAATTTGTTCATAAACTTTTTGTACACAGTGGGCACCGCTTATGTAATTTTTTGTCAATTTGTACCCATTTTTTCCATTTTAATAATAATAATTTCTCTTTTTCTCTTCTTAATTTTAGCATTTTTCTTCTTAAAATGTACTAAATTAAAAACCGCAAAAAAATTTTTCATGTTTCCATTTTTTACAAAAAAAGTTGTTGCAAGTCGTCGGATACCTTAAGTATTTCAATTATAATATATTGCAAATTTCCTAAGTCAATTTTGTTATATCACTTGTATTTTGAAAATGAAAGTAATTAACTGTATGCTTCAATAAGAAAATATGAGAACTAATTTACTAAAATAAATTTCGGTTTAACTTCTGTTAAGCTTGTTCCTTTTCGTTTCAAAGTATTCGAGAATATAGGCGAAGAATTTTTTTAAAAATAATGTTTTTCAACTACTTTAGTTTAATTTTTAACTCTTAATATTCCCATATTTTTTCTTTTTAATAACCAATATAAAAAACTAATTATAATAAAAAAAAACATACCTGTTTTTTATCAGCCATTAATTGTTCCTGAAACACAAAATTCACAAAATTATTATTCTAAAACTATGAATTGAGAAGATTAATTAAAATTATAAGATGCAGTTTAGAAAGGATAAAATGATTGAAGTTGTTGCTTCATGTGGTCTTAAGAAGTTCTTTATTTTAGTTTCTAAGGATTCATATTTGGTTTTTAAGGAATGAAACTTGAAACTTGAACTTGAATGAAATATTACTTCTTGAAATGAATTATACTTTTTTAATAATACCCACAGTTAATACATACACATGCTGTATTCACAAATGCCTTTTATTCTTATAATCAATCAAATGATCAAAAATATGAATGACAATATTTCGAAATTTACAAAAATTAATTACGTAATCAGCTCAACCAGGTTCTATTACGCTTCACCATTCGTTTCTCCTACCGAAAATCCACATTTTGAATAATTACGAACAATGCCAACTTAAGCAACAGAACTTTAACAACATATGATTATATATCAGCAAATAAATTACGTAATCCGATAAATTTGAATTACATGGATTATTGAGATCTGAAGCAGACGATAATCATATGGAAGAGAATTTTTCAACCTAAATAATATCCATAACGATTGCACAATTCAAACAGTCAATTAAAAATTAGTTCAAACTAAAGAAAAAAGAAATTTAAATAGAAGTAAATATTTTACAAAACAAAACAATACTTTTCTACATCAAGAAATATTTTTAGGAAATTCTTATAAAACAATTCTTGATAGTTTTTTTAAATATAGATTTTAGGAACTAATATTAAGACTGAAATAGCTTTCCAGTGAACGACAGACAAAATTCGTTTATAAATATAGTTGTTGATACAGCTGAAGAAGTAAATTTATATCCATTGCAAGTAATGATTAGTTGTTTTTTAATCTATGAATAATTTAGAATCTTTTCTTAATTTTTTTATATACAAAAAGTATTTTAGTATCCTTCAATGCATTTTTTTCAATATTATGGTGTGTGTGAAGCGCTATTTATATTATATATTTCTAATAGTGGGAATAATATATCCAATATGATTACAGTTAAATATATATCCCTATTTTAAAATATATGCTGGTATTAGTAGAATTCCTATACAATTAATATTAGCTGATAAATTTAAAGATGGGCCATGAAAATTTTAAGTGACCGATTAATAATCTCTAGTTCTTTAAATTGAATAAAAGGGAATTCAAACAATCAAGTTCAACGTATGGAAAAAATTAGAAACGAGTTTACTAATATTTTATTGTAGCAATTAATATTTTCAATTAAAAGAAATTGAACATATTATTATTTTATTTTACTTTTTAGAATAACTTAGAAAAATATTAGAAATCGATAAAAGTTATTCAAAAACAAAATGCAGAAAATTACAATGTCATTTAAAAAAAATCAAACGATTCATTAGTTTTGAATGACCTTAGGTTTTTTTCTTTAAAAAATCCACGTTGAGTTTATGAATAATTCTTAATAAGGCTTCAGCTTTTAACATTTTGTCCACGGAACGTGTAGCGGTATATTAAAGCACTATGCTGTTTGTAATAGTATTATATTACTTAATATTTTTTACTGACTTTTAAACTTCACTTTTCTAGAAGCTATTAAGGAAGTTCATCCATGTGATGGGTTCAAAAAATAAAAAAATAATAATAACTTTTTTTTGTCAGAAATTGCTTCTTTAACATATCTACAATACGGTGGTAAAGGGATTTGTTAAAATTCGAAGTCGTTATAAAGAAGCAGGTGTTAGAAGAGCAGCTGTTCGTAGCGCTAAGTTAAGATTTTCATTGTTTGAATCGGACTTGAAACTTTAAACGCGTTTTTCTCAAAACCGTGTTTTTCACACTTTCCTCCATCATATCTCTAGAACGGTTTGACCGAATGACTTCAGATTTATAGCGTAGACTCAGCACACAAATACATACCAAATGAACTACGGTCATTCCACAATTCAAAATATTTCTGTTTTTATAGCAAAAACATAACAAAAAAAGCCCATAAAATTCGAAACATTTTCTTCAGAGGTCTACCGAAATTCCTTTTGATATTTTCAATTGAGTATAGTTCGATAGGTGCATTTAATCTTATATAGATTAAAACACCGTTAATTTATTTTTATTTCAGATAAGTCAATCATCCGGAATCGGGAACGTAGTGAGCATCCATTTTTTCTATTGGATATTTTTGGCTAAACATTTATTTACATACCATTAAAATACATATAAATAAATGATAAAAAACTTATTTATTAATTGATTAATTAATTAATTTGTCAGAAAAAGTTCTATCTTTTTACTGGTCTTCAAAAAAAAATTCCTAACAATGCTTAAAAAAACAGGCCATCACATGGTCTGTGTAACTCAAAGAAATTTTTCACAATGAAAAGAAAATATTCATTTTTTTACTAAAATCAGATCTAATGTAACGTTTGATAGTAAAAAAATCTGAAAAGGAATATGAAATAAAGAGAATGAATTAATATGTTCAAAGATTTCAGCTCACAAATTTCGCTCTTTATTGGTTAGACTGTAATTGGATACAAAGATTAAATAAGTGTAAATCGATATTGTGTGGATCTAAGTCTAAGCACCAACACATAGGACCATTTTTAATTCAATATAAGCTCAAACATATGTCTGGACTATTAAACTTAACGGTAGAAGTTCTAATATTATCTATTTTTTTTTTAATTCATTATAAGGTGCATTCGCCAAATATACGAGAGAAGCACATTTTCAGACAAAGTAATGTCTCGGGTTTCATGAAAATTTTCCACATTTTAATTCATAGTCTGTTAATAATATATTTTTAAAATTTCAAAATATTGTATAAATAATTTTTTTATTTTAAAATGCAAAGGGATAGCTTGTTTAGCATTACTTTATAGAGAAAAATTGCGAAACACATTTTATACCAGAAAATACATCCACACAGACGAAAATGAGCCTTATTATAAAATATGCTACTCTCTATAGGATAGAGAAGTCAGAAAATTGTTACGTAGATCGGGGTTCGAGGATTTTATGCAAATCTGTCGCAAAGGACAAAACAGTCTCTACAGAACGATGGAAATTTATCGTCGAAAAACAATCCTGAAATACAGGTTAAATTACTCAAATTCCCTTAATAAACTCAGAAAATCTTTTCACCTTCTACAATGCTCAGACACAACTATCAGTGTCTAAAATGTACAAGTATGTTTAAAAATTATTCGCAAGCCCTCGCATTGTCATATTCAACTGCTGAAGTAATCACTAATCGTTTAATCGACTCTTCACTGTCAAATGAATACTATTCTACAACGGTCAAAACAAGATGAACTCAGTTTCGGACAAGCGCCTCCTATTTATAGGCCTTACGGATTTTTCTTCGAAAACTCCGCTTACGTCATAGATCGTGAAATTAATAAATTTCTCCACTAAAATTTCCAGAAGAATCCATCCGATGGTGAACTCGCAAAAATAGTCGCGAACATGGTCACTAAAGTCTCCAACATAGTCTCAGAAAAAGATGCCACCTTGGCTCTATCAACAAGATTTCGCTTAAGTTCCCATTGAATTGTCATTATAATGTAAGGAGCCACGTTGCTTGCGAATATTATAATTTTAACATAAAATAAGTACAACACAGAGTAATATGAAAGTATCCAGATATAAATTATTTACACTATTTTAAACATTCCTTACACAAAATTCTTAACAGTATAATATTAATTCTGGAGTACTTTTATATCTAAAAAAACCCACAACCGGGTCCTATTCTTTAAAATAACGCGAAGACAGACTTACTCAAAAGTTATAAAATTCTTGTCCTTAGAAAAGCCAACTTATTAATTGAATATTTTCCAGCTGTTTTCTTTTCGACGCATAGCCGTTAATCTCAGTCAATATACCTCATAATTCGAAACTTGGTCAGAGGACGACCTGAATAGGCAGCTCACTCTTAACATCAAAACAATACCAGCGTGAGGACTTCAAGTCCAAACAGATTTATATGGATCAGCACCACTACAAGATTTGATTTCAATTAATGTCTCTCAATGAAGCAATTTGAGAGCTATTGGTGAAGGACAACTTAATTTTTGAATTACAGTGAAGTGACGAGGAAGATACCTGAGCTTCCACACACACTTCTCCTAACTTCTGTTGTTTGTGGTTTAGTGGGGTGAAAGCACTTTGTGTGTGTGTGTGTGTGTTGTGTGTGTTGTGTGTGTGTGTGTGTGTGTGTGTGTGTGTGTGTGTGTTAAATGTGTGTGTGTGTGTGTTTGTTGTGTGTGTGTGTGTGTGTGTGTGTGTGTGTGTGTGTGTGTGTGTGTGTGTGTGTGTGTGTGTGTGTGTGTGTGTGTGTGTGTGTGTGTGTGTGTGTGTGTGTGTGTGTGTGTGTGTGTGTGTGTGTGTGGTGTGTGTGTTTTTCTTAAACCCTTTATCTTTTATGACATTTCAGATGACATTAAAGCATTTTTAAACACCTTTTTAATAAATAATATTTAAAATTTAAAATATAACTTATGCATATAAAAAGAATTACTTAGAGGTATGAAAAAAAATTACAAATATGAAATAAAGATTGATGAAAGAATCTTAACTTAGAAAAGAGTTTTCGTGATGGGAAGTGAGAGGGAGGTAAAGATAGAAAATGTTTAGATGTAAAAAGTTCGAATGATTTTGCATCGAGTGGAGCTTCTGTGATTGACTGACTAGAGAGGTCAGCTATTTTTGCACTTAAGTTCAGGTGAGAAGCTCGACCAATTATTGAGAAGTTATGAGATCGAGTAATCGAGCTGCAGAAATGGAGAAAATTTAAAATTCAGAGTAAATAAAATATAATTAATTAAATAAAAGAAAATATTTAGAAATTAAAGAGAAGCAGAATCAATTAGGATTGTTCTGTGCCTGAAGAAATTAAGATAAGGAGTATATTTCTCTATTCTAGTTATCTATTTATTATCAGAGTTGTGAATTTTATTAAAGAAATTGGTATAATTTCGCCTGATTGCTCTCTAATAGTAGGTAATTTACTCGCGGTTCTGGGACTATATTCTTAATAAAACAGCGAGCATTATGAATTTGCCTGATAGTTAAATTTAGGCACATTCTAAAAATAATTAATATGGGTCTTTGCTACATATCCCAAAAAGGTGAGGAGTAGGTCAGGATAGGTTTTATGATCAGTGAGTAGATAAGCATTTCGTTTCAGTTACTCCATTTTCATTTTCTTGAAATTAAGAGGTAGAGTTTATGCACGGCATTTTAAATTTTTCTTTAAAGGGATCCACAGTTCGGGAAACCCTTATTTTAAAAAACGTATAAATAGATAAAATTTATGATATTTAGGGCCAGATTAAAAAAAGTATATAAAATTGTTTAAAATAGTTTACAATAAAATTTTTTTAAGTAAATATTTTGAAAAGAAGGAAATAGAATGACCATTTTCAAAATTTTCCCCATTTTGAAAAATTTCTTTTAAAATTAAATTTTACCTGTAAAAGCTCAAAAACCCTTGTACAGAGGTCAACAAAGTTTTGAAATATATAACTAAGGGGGTTTATCCATTTTTTACGACAACAGGGGGGAAAAATTTTTAAAAAAAAACCCCGATAATTATTTCAAATGGTTGTAACTCTGAAAATGTAAATTTTTCAAAATCGTAGTTGAACCTCTGTACAGTGGTCTGAGCTATATACAGGCAAAATATTATTATAAAAAAAGCATTTTAAAAAGGAAACATTTTAAAAAAATCAAGTTCAGCGAAATATTTTAAAACATTTTTTGTAAAAAACAAAACAATTTTTCATGTATTTTAATCTAAGTGACATTAAAATCATGAAAATTATTTTTCCCCTTTTAAAAACACGGTTCCCCCAAAAGGAAAACCCCTAATAAATTTAAAGTTTTTTGAAAGCGAGGTTTTTTCTAGGGTAATTTTGGGGATTGAGCGATTAAATCAAAAGGGTCCCATTCTCTCTGATGCAAATGTCTGGTGCTTTTTTGTATCTAGTATAAAATACGGCTTCTGTTTATGCGGTGTTGATGGCTATTTTTCACTCGGTAAACCAATTGTCAAGATGTATTAGGTATCGAGTGATTATATATGAAATGAAGTATGGTTCCTTGTTTTGACAAAATCTCGCGGCGTCGTAAGCATACATGCAAGCTTCAGTGTTGTTAATGGTGGGAATATCATTGACATAGATATTGGATCCCCTTGTGGAACCCCAGCGGGAATCGTTCTATTATTTGAGAAGGTATTATTAATTTTGACAGAAAGAGTTCAATCAGAGAGGTAGGAATTTAGCAGGATAATTAATGGAGGTGGCACTTTGTACTATAAATTACTCAAGACCTGCGTTCCAAACACATTCAAATGCTTTTCGGATGTCTTTGAATATTGCGCTGGAGTACATTTTATTTTGGTGGCCAGATTTGATATACTCTATTGTTCTGAGAAAATGGTAGGTGGTGGAGAGTTGTGGTCAAACGCTATGCTTCTCCGGAAGTATTGATTTTGATTCAGATGATCATTTAAAGTATCCGACTACCCTAAAATCATGATTTTTTTTTTTCAAAAATGGACAAATTTTGTTTATGATTTTATTTTATAGGCCATTATATTAGCTTAATAAAAATACCAAGTTTTTTATTTTCCATTCACTAGAACAAAAATTACAAGTGTTTTAATAAAAGCAGATAGCATATAATTTTACACAAGATGTCAAACTTTAAAATGCGTTTTACTCGATAGCTTCAAACGGGAACAGCGATTGCTCAAAAAGTTTTGAAAATAATTTGCTGAAATTTTTTGTGTATGTTCTGTATAACAGTAGAAGTGTTTTGGCCTTCAGATTTATCAATCACTGTTTTATTTCAAAATTTACAGTCCTTTATGTGAATATAATCACTGTCTTTTTAAGCAATTTCATATAATCACTAAGATAAAGTGCTCCAGTTTTTTAAAAAATAAAATATCTCTTATCCTGAAGATCTTTTCAAACATGAATAATAAAATAACACATCAAAATTGAAAAATGGAGAATTTTTCTCATACAATTTTTGTACAGAGTGGGCCCCGTTTATGTAATTTTTTGTACATTTTTACCAGTTTTTTCCCATTTTAATAATAATAAAAAAAATTTCTGCTTTCAATTTTAGGATTTTTTCTTTAAAATATACTAAATAAATCTAAAAATCACAAAAAAATTCCCCATACTTCCATTTTTAAAAAAAGTTGTCGCAAGTAGTCGGATACCTTAATCTACTGAAAATGATTTTTTTTCGCCAGTTTACTTAAAACTGGTTCCTAACGTCTGTACCATTCCATTGCGAGAACTTTGTACTTCGACAGATTAAACGTGCATCGGCCCCTCTACACGGTGTGTATTCTGTATTACTAGGTTTCGGCCCAGCTTCTTAAGCGCCGCTACAATCAGAACATGAGCATTCAGACGATCAAAATATCGCCATCTACAAGCACCAAACTGAATGTTATTTATAAATACTTTAGAATAAACTTGAAAATTATTTTAACTTGAAAATATTACGCATTTAAAAAAAGAAGCTGTTAGAAGCAACAAATTGCTTACATATCTTGAAACATTTAAGAAGTTTAATTCCAATATCTTTCGAATAAGTGCACTGGAAAATCTAAAGCATTAAATTTAATTTATATATTTTTAAATAAAGCCTTTTTAGTAAGAAAATAACGCAATGAGAGCCAATTAATTGAAACCATTAATATCATTGATGATGAATACGTAAATTAATTTAATTTTTGTTGATGATTCTAAGGGGCTGAGTTTTGTTATAAATTTGAAGTTTGATTTAGTTTGCTTATAAATTTGAAATCACAGAACCGTAAGTAACAAATCAAAAGTAGATTTAAAATGGCAGAAAATCCTAATGAAATTAGATCGATTAAAATCAAAGTTAAATAACAATTTAGAAATGAAGTCAAACTGATCTAAAATTAGATAATTTTATATTGACTTAGTTGGTTTTAAAACTGGGCTAACAGATGAAATTCTTAAAAGTGTTTAATATCTTTATCTTAATGAATAAATCATATTACCTTTGTGTCAACATAAACAGATTTCATTTGACTGATTTTAATTAATTAAAAACTATTCTACAGTAATGTCAAATACTGAAGGATAAATTTGGGGAAATTTTCTCTAAGATTTGTTGTATTTAATTAGTATTATTACAAATTTTATGAAAAGAATACTTAAAATAGTGCAAAACATTTATGTCTGGATGTGTAATAGGTTTATATATTACCCAATGTTGTATTTATTTTATGTTAAAATTGTAATATTCGCAAGTAATGCCGTTCCTTATATTATAATGGCGGATTCAATAGAAACTTGGTGATTTGGCGACCATTTTCGTTATCTGGTGAACATTTTTGGTGAGTTTGCGATCCTATGGATTCTTCAGAAAAATAGTGGAGAAATATACCAATATCACGATCTATGACGTAAGCGGATTTTTCTAGAAAAATCCCTATAAATAGGGAGTTTTTCAACAAAACTGAGTTAGTCTTACTTTGCCCGTTGCAGAGTAGTATTTATTTGACCATGAAGAGTGGACCAGGGATTACTTTGGCTGTTAAAATTGGTCGATCAAGTGCTTGCGAATAATCTTTAAACATACTTATATTTTAAGCACTGATAGTTGTGTCTGAGCGCCTTAGAAGATGTGAAGGGCTTCTGAGATTATATAGGCAGATTTGAGTACTTTTATTCTGTATTTCAAGGATTATTTTTCGACAATAAATTTCCAACGCTCCTGAAGAACTGTCTTGTTCTTTGAGACTAATAGCATATAATCCTTGAACCCCGATCAACGCAACAGAACATAAAACATTTTTTTAATGTAGGAAAGTATCTGTGTTTTTCAATATCAACCACTATAATTATAAAAATGTGTTTAATTCTGTATGGGTAAGATCAGTCTCCTATAAAATATTATTTGAAGGTAACTTAAAACTTGTAAATTATGTTCTTTTATTTCCCTTTTGAACTAATAAAATACTTTGAACTTATAAAGTAATAGCTATTTAATGCTTTAGAAATTCATTAATGTTTAATTTAAATGACCCCAATACTGCTTAACACTGATCCTATGACGTTTATTCTACAATTACATTCCAAAAAGTACATTGATATTTCTAATTTTTAAATCAGAAACACATACATAAGACAAATGTAAGTAACAACTTTAAGTCATGTACGCAATTTAAACTGAAGACATAACATTTAGTGTACTGATATTGCTTTACGTTACCAGTGTGTTCCTTCTTAATGTACAATAGCTTTTCAGTGCTGTGGAAGTGTAAATAGAGAGGTAAATAAGTGACGATATAGTTATAGTGTGATTCGTTATATAGTTGTCAATCCTATTAGTGGTTCTCTAAACATAAATTATACATTTACAATAGCTCTAACTCATATTTTTCGTGAAAGTAAACTTTTTCTTTCTACTGCCATGACAATTTTGTTCCATTCCTCTTCAACTGTTTTCCAAAATCAATTGAATGTACTTGGATGTGTTTTCCTAAGGCTCGTTTTAATAAACTGAAAGCACAAAATTCATTAGAAAAGCATCAAGTGATTTTAAAGGCTTCTCAACAAAGGGCTGTATTTAATTCCTCTTTGTGATTCTTTCTTTGCTAAATAAGAGGCAGTTGACTTGGACGTGTGACTAGAGGCTTTGTCCATATGAAGCTCAACTGAATCAATGCCCTTTCCTTAAAAGGCTGGAATTTCTTCTACAAAAATTGGTTCTAATATTTTCTGCTGGTATTAGAGTGAATTCATTTTGGCTTTAATTGGGACATTTTGGTTTTTTATTTGTCGTTGTAATAAAATCCTACAGCAATCATGAATCAGAAACTTTTCTGTTCACTGTCGAAGTTATTTCGTACGGACCTTTCCGTCAGTTGAGCAATAGAAAATTGATCTGCTTTTATTACAGTCCCTTAAATATATCCATGACTCATCGAGTGTTACCACAAATTTCCATTTTCAGCAGCCAGGGAGTTGTCATGTAATTTTCTACAATTCGTTTTTCTTTCATCAATAAGTTTTGGTAAAAGCAGATGAACCTAATGTTTTAACATCTTTCTTTTAACTTTAAATCTTCTTTATGAATGATTTTACTTACGGTGGCAGAAGACATTCCTAATTTTGATGCAATGAATCATTGAGTCGGCGGATTTTCTTTTAGGGCCAGAGATTTCCCTTTCTTGATAGTAGCCTGCGTTCGAACAGTCTTTGAATTCTTCTAGTTTCGTGGTCATGTTTTATTTTTACTTTCAGCTAGACGCTTTTTCCCCTTTTCAAATGTAATATGTAGTTAATATTTTTTTTTTGAAATGCAACTACTGATATTTTTACACCGTTTAATATATTATTGATATATTTCTCTTTGGAAAAAACACACACAGTTACGTAATCTTCTAGCTATTTGTCAAATTTAGGAGAAATTTTCAAAATAAATATTTTATTTTGCATTCTGATCAAAATAAAACTTTAGCAGACGATTATTCTGAAGTTGCCAAAGTTTTAGATGAAAATGCAAAAGAGAAAATAAACTACAAAATCGTTTCTATAAAGTGCAAACGACCTTCTGTACAATCTTTGTTTGTAAAATACCTGTCATTTTTACATACCCTGCTATTGACTCTCTCTCTCTCTACATTGCACAAATCCATCAACCCATGTTTTTTTCCTGAATCGAGTCTAAAGCGTTTTTGTAATAATGAAAGCCGAAACGCCATTTTTGGAATTTTACTAAAACTGTACAATCACTATAAGATACCGGATAGCTATGTCGATCTATCTTCTTTACTTCAGCTTTATTTCCTTTGATTCGATTTCTTTGGGTATGTCGATTTATTTTATATCCGGAAAGCATAAAAATGTTTAAAGTAAACTTCTTTCACTGCCTTTCTTAATTTTTTTTATTTCAACTTGTTAGTACAAATTCTCCAGTGTCTCATGTTATTTGTTTCAGTACTTTATGTTGTTTTCCATATAAAGATTCAAAACAATGCTTTTAAAATCCCTCTGAAATTTAAGCTTCAAAACTTTTCTGTTCTTTTATCATATGACATAGAAATGTTTATCTTATGTTAGAAAATTCAAAAGCATTGCACAGATTTTTCAAATATTGCATCATTATTATGTCATTATTACGAAAAAGAAGATTCTTGGAAGAAAAATTTATTGTGAAATTTGAGATTTTTTGCAGAAGTTCCTTATGAAGGAAAATATTTTTGCTTTGCAGAAAATGTGACTCATTTTTTAGAACAATCTTTTTTTTTCATTCCTATAATATATGCACTTACTTCGAGAAGTCAGAAACAAAAATGGTACTTACGTATTATCGCAACCTATTGGTGATATTTCAGGAAACGAAGCATATGACTGCCACTTCAGGGCATTCGACACATGCGAAATTGGTTTTGCCAACTAGGTTAGCTATCTTAAACGTTGGCGATTGTTGCGATAATACGTGTCACAAAAATTTCTCATATTGTAAAGAGTAACTTCATAAATCATAAGAAAGACGTAAAAGACTATCAGTCATCATGAAAATATGGTATTTAAACGTATTATATTGTTGACCAATTACATAAATCCATCGCCAAATTAAACAACGTCACCGAATGCTGTTATACTTTCCGCACATGCGCAAAAATAAATTCCGGCCCATACTCTTTCCACTTCAGCTCGTCCACAAATACATTGGCGAAGATTTAAAAAGGTACTTACGTATTATCGCAACGATCGCCAACTCTATCAATAACTCGCCAAGTTCACAACCCCAATTTCTTATGTGTCGTACGTGCTGAATTGGCGATCATGTCTTCGTTTCATAAATGTCACCAATTGGTTGCGATAATACTACCTTTAAAAGAATACATACTGTAATTAAATAAAATACATCACACTTGAAATAGACAAAAAAATAATAACAAATGGATTATTCAGGTGGCCAAAAATCGTGACTGCTTTCAAAACCACAATAAATGAGTCTTTTTGCTTTCGTAGACGACGTCACATAAATTTGTATGAGTAAGAATCTGAATGCTGCCTTACGGAACCGCGATTTTTCTTTTTTCGCAAATTTGTTAAAGCTCATAGTCTTTCAAGTGCCCAAGAACTTAGAAAATACTCCACTGTTTTCTCTTCCACAAAAAACAGATCCCAAATTCTAATTATTTTTCACAATGAAACTATTGAATACTACAAACTATAAACAATTATTATTTTCAAGCATTTGCGATTAAGTTTATTGTGTCTGAGCATGTGCGGGAGTGGTATAACCTATAAAAAATGGTTACTATATTCGAGCATGCGTGAACAAGATTTGTATGTTTTAACATGTGCGGGAATAGTTACCGCTATTGGCTGCATTTCGTGGCATTTCACGATTTTTTTTTATTTGACGGAAAGGGTAGACGCGGTATAAAGCGTAAGTGTCGAGAATAGAATGGTTCAATTCTTTTTTCTCTAATGGGCTGAGTATCGGTATTTCTACCTTTGCAAACCTAGTACGTTCCCCGAGCTGATATCACTTTTTAGTGTGGCACCATATAGGCGATACTAATTGCCCAAGTAATTTTGATGTCCAGTTTCTTCGCCAGAGGGAGGCATCTGAGCTCTGCCGATGCAAAATTTGTACTTAAGAATTTAATTTTGCCGAGAGCATCCAAGCCAAACGGACATTCAAGGGATCTTTTTCATGCAGCATAATCATACGACATGGCCACTATCGATTTTCTGCATCATGAAAATCCACCGACTTAGGCCGGGGTTGAACCCGCAACCTTAGGTACAGAAGGCCATCCAGCCGGCCAGTATGGTTCAATGGAAATTTAGTTTTCTTAGAACAGCTATTGCTAAACGGGAGGCCACCAGGAAATTATAGTGGTCGGCAGAAAAATAAAAACAGTATTTCATTTTTATAGCATTTCATGTATAGGAGTAACTGTTCTTTTCATTCGGGTGAACTTTTTAATACACAACAAAGTATTTCAAAGTACAGGGGATTTTTAAAACTGATACTAATCAGAGTGACCTGTAACTTGATCTAACCACCGCAATGGTACCAAACTTAGTATGCAGACTAATGATGTCATAAAAAATTAAATTTTGTAAAAAATTAATTCAAAAAGTTCCTGATAGGGGTATTTATGGCGCTGCTGTGACTTACTAAACCTAGAATCAGCACAAAATGTGGGTATCAAAGCCAAATCAAAATTTATGCTTTCATATGAACCAACTATACCAATAGTTTGGGTTACACGAAGTACGATCGAAAAATTCGGGGACTGCGGCCACTGCTGAAGACGAAAGCAAGTACCTAAAAATAAACATCTTGAAATGGATTCTCGCAGCCCTCCCCTACCTGCGCAGATAGGTTTAGTCCATGCTATGTGACTAACCCGCACGCGCAGCTGTTATCTTCCGAAGTTAGTTAGCTTTGTTCCGAGACGTAAGAAAGATGACTTTTCTTAAATAGCGCAGAAAAATTAAATTCTGTCAACGCTTAGGTAAAACTCTAATGAAGATTTTGGAAACGCTAAGAAAGGTGTGTGGGGAAACTAAGATGGCATTATTAATTTGACATCTAATTGAAGCTTGCGTTTTAAACATGGAAGTCACCCCTCACCACAATCAAAAAAATTCCGGCAGGGTTGGAACAAAGGGAAAATAATGATGGAGGTATTTTTTTTATTCTCAAGGAATTGAGCGTTCAGGGTTTATTCCTGAAGGCCGGACTGCTAACAAATTGCGTTTTACGTCGTTTTAGGGAATCCTTTCGTCGTAAACGATCTCGGTTCTGGTAGAAGGGCGACAGGTATATTTTGCATGGCAACGTATCTATCCAAACTGAAAAAGAGTTCCTCGCCAAAACTCACGCTGACACGCTTCCCCTACATCACTCATATTCACAAGACTTAGCCCCGTATGACTTTTACTTGTTCCCATCAGTGAGTAAACATTTACAGGGTAACCGTTTGTGTTATCAGACGAGGTGAAACAGCATCGTAAGTCCTTACGGGAGGTTGTGAAAAAGGGCCTCCAGCTGTGCTTTCAGAAATTATACGAACCCTGACAGAAGTGTATCGTTCGTGATCAAGGCCATCTTGAAGATAGCTTTGTCGTGGTGCTGTGAACTCTATTCAGGGTAAGGCTTTTTACACCTTGTCCCTGAAATTTTGGATCATACAATGTAAAGCATGTGGACAGCTCCGAAGAATAGTATTCTCAGTTGAAGTGAGCCAGTTCAAGTGAATATGCGACTCGCATTACCAGAATGAGCATTATTGGTAAAGTTGTATTATCTTAATCCTCTATGGCTTCTCGTGCTTAGAACCCGATAGAAGGTATGTAACGGAGCTTTATCGCTTAATACTTTGAAAGGAATGATTATGAATTTCGAAATAACATTGATAATTTGACCAAGTAGAGGACGTAAACCTGTGTCAGAAGATGTTATAAAACAAATATTGCTAATCTAAGTATTGTACTGTCGGTGAATCACGGGAAACCATTGCTGGTACACAAATCATAGACAGTGTGAAATATTACTCGGAATATGTTGCGTACGTCTGTAGAAAATGTGCAGAGAATACTTGTAGTCTCTGAGAACGGTGGTCATATTGAATGAGGTTAAATTCCTCACCGGAAAAGTGAATCAAGTAAAAGAAAACTTAATACACTATTATTTGTATGTGTTATTAATGTATTCATTTTTTGTCACACTTTTTACATTGTACAGTGCCATAAATACATTTTTAGAACTAACTTTTATACAGAATCTTCCCATGTCATCATCAGTCTGCATACTAAATTTGTTGAAGCTGCAACTGTTAAATCAAGCTACAAGTGACTCTGAATAGTGTCAGTTTAAAAATACCCCTGTATATACCATGTTTGTGTAAATATCGCATCAACAGTAACTTTCTTAAAAACCTAAATCAAACATCGGGAAAAAATCATTCTCTTATACATAGACACTATCATCCCCAGTTTCAGCACGGGATATTTTATTCTTTTGAGGCTTTATTCTACGCCATACATACAGACAAACACGCACAAATTCTGATTTTATTAATACACACAGATAAAACAAAAATGTATATTCTGAGAAGATCTTTTAATATGAGTGATAGTTTTCGCTTTTATATTGAACTAAATATATGTAATACTCAAGAGAGACAACAAAGAGCAAAATGTAGCAAGACTGAAGAAACCCTGCATTGTGTTCCAACTCTAACTTTGGTCATCCTTCTTACACTGTTGGGTAAAATGGATGCTTTTCAAAAGAATGCGGTAAACATTGCTCAATAGCACTTGCAATCACTCATCTTTTGGTTATTATTACCCAAAGGAGGAAGATCCCAGACATAATAAGATGTGGATAATAGACCCATTTGTAGCAGACAGCAATTTAAGCATAAACGAAAGAAAAAGCTTCCATGATCTATCATTCTACTATAGTTCTCAAAGCTAAATCCCAATCATCTTATCAAGACCTCATTTTTAGTTATCCATAAAAAGGAAATGCCCTCGGTGAACAGAAAATCAATTAAAGATTTTACGCAACCATAATATTTGTGTGAACAGTTATCATTTTGCAAGGTAATTATAACTCGGTGAGAGTATAGCATAAAATAAATACGACTCTCCGACTCTCAATACTGCTAATTGGATATTGGATAAAGTTATTTCTAACAAAACAAACAAAAACACGTATTGTACTAAAATATTCAAAATTGAATAAAATATTTTTATAATGCAGGCTTCAATATATTTTGTATTAACTAATGGCTGTATTTAACGTTAAATGAAACAGACTATGAAACCCAGAGTTAAGAAACCGAGGATAATAAAAATCAAACCGCCAGTTTAAAACATTTTTTTGACACTATTTTTTAACTTTGGTTATATATATATACTTAACTGCAAGTATCAGGTACCGATTGAATATCAAGGCTCAAAATTAACCTTATGTTCTCAACCTATTTGTCTACATTTTGAATTCGATACTACTACAAATATATCTCCATTTCATCTTCTTACTTTCCTCTCTGTTCTGGATTTCCAATTTTTTTAAATAATCTCATTGAGTAAACAATAAAATTTTCTAAATTTAAACCATCGTAGTGCTGAAATATATCGCAACACAAAACTATTTGTAAGCATATTAAAATCACTTACAATAATCACAATCACAGTTAAATCCAACTCTTGTGACGTTTTCGTGTCAAACATCTGAAGTATCGGCTTTTTTTTTGTTGACAGGATAACAGCATTCCTATGCCCACGTGCACCCTCAAATATTGCGGGGTCTTGTCTTCTGTCATTGTCCCGGCAATCTTTGACCGTGAGAAAACCGCACTCCACCTACGAGAAGGAGGTAATTTGAGGATAAAAAGAGACCACCCCATCCCCGGAGAGAGCAGAAGGGAAGTCCGTTGAAAAACATCGAAGAGAACGGTTGTGCTGTCTCCTCCCTCTCAAATATCATATTCTGAACTCTAAAGAAGTAACCAATATTTTGAATAACTTCAATGTAAATGTATATATTGTAGTTAAGGTATCCAACTACGTTCGGAACCGTGATTTTGCAAAAGCTTATAAATGGATAATATTAATGATATTTAGTGTCACTTAGATTAGAAAATGTATATAAAATTGTTTTAAGAATAGTAGTACAATAAAAAATTATTTAAGTACAATATTTTGACAAAAAATAAACATAGAATGACCAAAATGTTCTCCTATTGTGAAAAATGCTTCTAGTATAATAATATTTTGCCTGTATATAGCTCAGACCTAGAGAGGCTCAACTAGAAACTGAAATATATAACTTAGAAGTGGGTTTATCCATGTTTTACGACCACAGAGGGGAGAAATTTTAAGAACGAAACGCCGATAATTATTTTAATGGATTGTAACTGAAATTTTTTTCAAAAATCATAGTTAAGCCTCTGTGCAGAGATCTGAGCGATATACAGGCAAAATATTATTATAATAGAAGCATTTTTCACAAAAGGTTATTCTAAATTAATTTTTGTCAAAATATTGTATTTAAACTATTTTTTTATCAAAATGTCCTTAAAACAATTTTATACATGTATTCTAATCTAAGTGACACTAAATATCATGTAAATTATCCATTTATGCTCTTTTTTAAAATTACTGTTCCGAACGTAGTCGGAGACCTTAATAGCTGTGACGTAAAAAATAAAACAGATACCTAAATTCGTAACTCTCATGCTATTATTAATTTTCTCAAACTCTTTTGATTCTGGTCAAAATTTCCTCACCTGAACCGATGTTAGAGAATAAACCTATACGAAGGGGAATGAAAAATAACCCGGTTTTGTTCCTTTGACAGCCAGATAATTTGTACACTACCAAGGACAGAGAAGTTTTATTTTTTTTTTTTCCTTTCTCAAAAGAGTGGATCAAAGCATGAAAAAGATGATAGGAATAAAGAAAAGTGTAGGTAAAACCTCCCGACCAAACCCCATTATTTTTGAAGAGGGATGACCACACACAGTAGCTTGTTATCGTATTGCAATTATCCTCCTGCAATTATGATAGCATGCTGGCCCTCTTGGTGATCGATGCGAATTTTTCAAACTAAACACACCAATCTAACTTTTGGTAAAACCCAACCTTTCAAACCGTCTCATAAGTACGAGTATTATCCAATAAAACGATAAAGATTTTGGCTATTTCTGGCACTATTAGACTCAGGTTGTTTCTTATAGCTTAATCGAAGAATGAAATTCGTGGGATAAAGTTTTGCACACATTTCTGACGATTTGCTGCGTTACATAGCTACAATAAATAATTATAATATAGAAGTTCTCTAATTGTCGTTTAAAGTATCTAAACACGTTCGGATACTCTTTTTTAAAAAAATAGCATACTAAAACATTATAAATACTTTTTCAGAAATATATGTACCAGTAAATACTAATATTTAACTAAAAATAGTTTTAAAAAATTATCAAAATTTAACAAAAATGACAATTATAAGTGAAATGTTAGCAATATTTTTGAAACATTTCAAAGCAATTAGAGAGAAAAGTAATGAACATATCAGTAAAAGTGTTACTAAAAGAAATCAGATGTATTTATATAGAGAATATACTAAAGTTATAACCTCTTACAAAAATTTAAAATTTTTAAAGCTGATCGAGAGTAAATATTACTCGTATAAGAAATGTGACATTCCTTATAAAACCATTATTTAAATAAAAAGCTATAAATCAAAAAATATTCATACAATAAGAATAATTCATACATAATATAAATATAATGTTCAAAAAGTTTTATAGAAACACATTTATAACGTTTTGAGTGATCAGACTCTCCATGATAGATTTTGAACAAATTAAATATCCATTTCTGGTGAATTAAAGACTCGCTTCCAATTTTTTAAATTTTATAAAAATTGATTGAAATGTAACCTTCAAATACACTGCTGGCCATCGTTAATGCAACACCAAGAAAGACAAAAGATAGCACAACAAAATTTATTTTGTAGATAACATGTTGACCAAGTATCAAAGGATTAAATTTATAGACTTCTGTGAAGTGTGGTTCCTGCCAGAATCAGTAGCCAGAGTAGCCGCCATTGTTGGAGATCACCACTGCCACACGCCTCGGCATTGATTCAAAGAGGCTTTGGGTGTGTTCTTGGGGTACAGCAGACCAAGCAGCTTCCACACGTTGCCAAAGTTGATCTGGTGTGGCCACTGGGGGTGTAATCTGGGTCAATCGTTGAACAACCATGGACCATATGTTTTCTATCGGTGAAAGATCCGGAGAGCGAGCCGACCAGGGAAGCAATTCAATCTGGTGATTGACGAAGAACCTTTGGACAATGCGTGCCACATGTGGTTGCACTATATCCTGTTGAAATATGGCTGTGGCCAAGCCCCGAAGGTAAGGAAGGACAACTGGCTCCAACACCTCGGAGATGTAGCGCTGGCTGTTTAAAATACCGGCAATGCGTACTAGAGGAGTGCGAGAGTGATATCCAATACCGCCCCATACCATAATCCCCGGTGCAGGACCAGTGTGGTGGTGCTTAACGCAGCTGTTCAGCATCCTCTCTCACGGTGTCTCCAGACTCGAATCCGACCATCGTGGTGTTGCAGACAGATGCGTGACTCGTCAGTAAAGACAACTTCATTCCATTCTGCCACCCACACCCTTCTTTCATTGCACCATTGGCGGTAGAGACGTTTGTGGTTCTGTGTCAAAGGTAGACCAAGCAATGGACGTCTTGCGGACAGACCACTCTGCTGTAAACGGCGCCGAATGGTACGCGCAGACACTGAATGATGCGTTACAGACTCAATGTGCTGTGCTATGGTTCGTGATGTGACTGAGCGATCCTTCACTGTCATGCACACAATTTGCCTGTCCTCACGTGAAGTGGTGCACTGAGGTAAATGCGATCGACCACGTAGGTCCGTCGTACCCTCCTGCATTCAACGGTCCCATATCCATATTACAGTTGTTTTGTTTCGTCCAACACGACTATCGAGTTCCCTGAAAGATAATCCATAATCTCGGTAGGCCACTATCCTTCCTCTGTCGAACTCAGATATATGATCAAAAGCTGATCGCTGTTTTCTATGAGACATAACTGATCGTTTTTTGAAAAAAACACAAGAAAAACTCAATTGCCGAACTTGAAATCGTCGAAATCTCCAAGCCTTAAATAGCGCTTTGAGGTGGCGCCACAGGCACGCGTGATGTGTGTCTGCGCTGAAATTCTAATCATTTGCATATCTCACCTCCGCTAATGCATGTTGTAAATTTCATGTTATTTGCATGATTCCTTCAGGGTGTTGCATTTAAGATGGCCAGCAGTGTAATTTAGAAACAAAACAAAGCATGTTTTGTGAAGCCAAAATATGGCACTATTCAGTAAAATAAAAAACAAAAAATATTTGTTTTGACCAAATTAGGTCATTTCAATGTGTTCAATGTGTGAACTTTAAAAAAATCCTTTTAATAGCTCTCTTAATTTAAAACTGTGATTTCAACAATCTGTGAGATCCAAAGAGTTGACGGTAAATCTCATAATTTTTTTTCAATGAAAATGAACACATAAATTTTGGTGCCTCTAAACATGCATGCACAGACATAAGGATTTTAATTTTAATTTAAAGTGCAAAAGTTATCATTATTTCTTATAACTCAATTTACCGTAAAACCAGAACTCGAAACCGCGATTTTATTCAAATCCTTCATCCACGCCATACAATTTCGAATAATTTTGTGTAGAAATACATTGTAGTTTTGAATTCCATGAAATAAAGTTTTTAATTATTTTTTCGTAGTTTAAATTAAATTTCATAGTGAAGACCCTATTTTTCAATTCCTAATATTAGCTTACACCCTCCCTATATATATATATATATATATATATTTATTTATTTATATATATGTATATATATCTTGTCCAAATTTCCAGTCGTTAATAAAATACTTTCTATTCATCCATTCACAAGTTCAAATACATTTTTTCAAACTTGTAGTGGATGACACCTGATGTTAATACAGGTTTTACAAATACTAATTCATTAACTAATGAATAATTAGTGATAAACAAAAATAATAGTCCAAAACCATATATAAAAAGGAAAACAGCTCGTTGAGTCCCAGTAGCGCGTTGGATTTCTAATCCAAAGGTCGTGGGTTCGAATCCCACCTGGGATGGCCCAATTTCTGAGAATGGGATTTCCTTTTACTATACTACTTATGGGAATAATTAAATTTGATTAATGAATAAATAGTAACAAAGAAAAGCAATAGTCCAACACCCTATATAGAAAGGAAAATGGAAATAAGCAGGGAAAATCGCTTTCTATTTTGCCACTTAATGTTGTGATTCTGTCATATGTATATACATATTTATATTAATTGTAATTATTTAATAAAAAGTAACTAAAATAAATTTTTTCTTAGTTGATCTAAGTAGGAATTGACTTTAATTTTTTTTATATATATTACTTGTCCTATATAGAGCGATAGTTAGTTTTTTATGAACTTTTATAAGTAATGAAATACCTATCTTCAGCGGTGGATAAAAAAAACTACATTTTGCATTATTTTTTTCTATTTATAATCCAAAGAATTACTAGCCTAATACTATATTATTTTTTTAAAAAAAATATGAAAATAATATAAGATTATGTGTAAACCATTTCTTTTTCATCAATTAAGCTAAAAAATGTTTGGGAAAATTGTTAGTACAGTCTTCTGCATGTATGTTTTATATAATACATAGTATCTTTGTGGAAACAGATTATAATTTAAATAGAATTAGTGGAGAGTAAAATTTAAGAAAATTGAACTAACGAATCTAAGAACAGGAATGAATAGTTTTGAATAAATCATTAAGAATAGAATTTCGACAGAATAGGAATTTTAGCATTAAGAATTTCCACAAGAACGAAGTTTCGACATTCCTCACTTTATTCCACGAATCGATTCGAATAAGAATATATCGCAAATAAATCGAAACAAATAAATCTGTTGCCAGATATTTTACATTAACAGAAACGCCTGACGAATAAATAATAATTAAATGCATTGATGCAGCTTCAGTTCACGAGCCAATAATTTTAAAATATATCTTGCACCACTACAAGTACAAAACTAAAATTCTACGGCAGAAAATACCATTATAAACATAATATTTGTATTTAAAAAAGTATTCTAAAATAATTGCTACAGAATATTTTTGGAAAAAGAAAAATATGGATAAATATTTTGTCAAGAAAAGAAAAAAATGGAAATGAACTTTTAAGTGGCTATGTTTCGATGTAACAATTGTACTATAGGCAAAAAATAAACAATCAATGCATCTTTTTCTTAAAACCAAATACAATGTTAATATGACTTAAGACCTATTTTTATTCCATCTAGCCAAAATTCTTCTACAATGTGAGATATATTATGTGCAGATTTTATATGTAATAGAATGGATAATCAAAAAAATTAAACGAAATACAAAATAATTATAAATTTCAACATCAAAATCGTTTGACTAAAATATATCATTTACACGCAAATTAAAGTGAAATAATGGTCAAGAGACAAAAGCGATTGTTTAAAAATATCTCAAATTTACGAATATGTAACTTGATTCGCGATTTTCACTAAATTTTTGTTAAATTAAAAGTTGTTAAATCATCAATAGATACATCAGGAATATATTAGCTTTATTTGTGAGATGTTTCAGTCACATAAAAACTATTAAGAGATTTCTTTCAGTATTGTTACATATATTTCTCGTAATTACGTTCATTACTAGTGAAAGCAGATACGAATGAGAGGGCACAAACAAACATAAGCACAAATTCCTGCTTTGAGATAATCATATTATATATCAATTCACAATACGGTTTTATTTTTTTCGGCAATTTAAGAAGCATAAAGTCATTAGCAAGCAATAATAAGATTTCTCAACACAATTTGAAGACATTCATTAAACAAATTTTTGATTCACAGAAAATATATGCATCTATAAGATACATAATTAAGGGTTCTACATACGCTAAGAAAATCGGCTAAAAAACCCCTTTAAATTTAAAATTTTAAAAAATTAAAAAGCATATGGGGTACCCCCAAGTAAATATTCTTCCTAATTAGAAATATAAAAGATTGGGCATTTTTGAATCTTAATAAATATAAAAAGAAACCTTTAAAATTTTTATAAAAAAAAATTTTCCCATTATATATTTTTAATAGAATATACTAATCTAATAAAATTTTTTTATATTTTTCAGATCGGAAACCAGTAGAGATAAAACAGTTTAGTAAAAACAAAGATATGTTTTTTTTACAAAAAATTCTTAATTACATTCGAATGTAAATCCTAATTTAGTCGCATTCAAACTATTTGTTATGTGTTAAAAAAATTAATTTTATTTCTCATTAATTAAACTCTAAACAAAAGTTACATGTGGTAATAATTAAAGCTGTTTTATCCTTTGCTTTTTTATGAATGCATCAATTAAGAAAATTTTAAAAATGAATAGGTTTATATATAAGTTCATTTTCAATCGCCACATTAGCATTTATAAATTAGAGGGATAATTTGCATTTAAGATTATATTTTAGCTTTTAACATATTCGATAGACAAATAAAACCGAAATAAAAAATCTCAAGTAAATTATTCCTTTTCGTAAATTATTTCAAAAACTTTTAAGATATATAAACTAGTCCTTTCCATATTTAAAATAATATGGATTCCAGGTCATTTATTTTAACTCTAACCATTATTTTTCTAAAATAAAGCAATTTTAAAGCTTTTGCTATAAGTCAGGGGTGTCAAATCAGTCAGTATATCAGCACACAATAATATGTAATAAAATATCAAAATTTCTCCCGAAATGGGAGAGATAGTGGCAGAGAAGAGATGTCGATTGTCAGGACATAAACATTAAATGTTTTTACTCTTTTATATATGTTTATTATAATGCAAAATTCGATATAAACCTATGTTTGTAAGAATATTGATTTTTTTGCAGCCCACTTTAAGTTAAACCTTGTTTCTTTGGCGCAAGTTAGCCTATGAGAGATTTTGACACCTCTGCTGTAAGTAGGGATTGCAATATCGGACTAAAATAATGTGTAACTTATAAATTATAACAGTATATAAAGAATTACAAAGAAAGTAAAGGAACAGCTTATTTATTTAAATCACAAAAAAATATAAATATCACTATTCAGTCTGTGGTCTAGGGTTTTCATGATATAAATAATAAAACCAAACCGGAACATTATCAACTTTTTTTTTTATGTTCTTTAAAGTTATTCTTATTCAATTATTATCTGTTATTATTTATGAGTATATATATAAAAAATCGGGAAAAAAAAATTTTTCCCAATTTTAAAATTATGACATGCAAATACAATTTTAAAATAACAAATTCCCCAAATTTTAAAAAAATATAAAAATTTGCCCCTTTCTTCACAACTACAAACTTGTTTTCCGAACGAATATCAGTTACGAAACCTTTGCGTGTGCAGTACCGTTCTGACCCTGCAATAGGATATTTTTTGGTCCCCCCTGGGGGATGATTTTTTTAATCATTTCCCCTTTTTATTTACAGTGCAACTTTATATCCACAGTCTAATTAATTTCGCCGTTTAGGGAGACAAAAAACAAAACGTATACTGTTTTGCTATGTTAGCGATCACTGAACAATTAATGGAGACAATTAAAAACAATTTCTAGTAAATACCGAAAAACCGGTACTTAAAGTGAATACCGGTATTACAAAATTTAAAAAAAATGGCCCCAAAAAAACCCCGGGGTATTGGTATACCGGTATTGCAATCCCTAACTGTAAGTGAAAGAAATAATAATTCTGTAATAAAAGATTCTCTCTTCAAATATTCGGAAAGCATGTAATATTTTTAAAACTTAAGTAATATTCCCGGGGGCTCAACAGCCATTTCTTTTTCCATAAAAAATTTAGAACAAAATTTAAAATTCATAAAAAAATTTTTGCTACCAAAAAAAATTAAAAAGGCAATATCCCTAAAATAAATTACAATTTTATTAAGGTATCCGAATACGCGTTCGGAACGTGATTTTTCAAAAGTGTATGAATGGATAATATTTATGATTTTAAAGGGGGTGTAACTTGGGGTTTAGAAAATGTATAAAAATTTTTTTAAAGAATAGTATTACAAAAAAAAATTATTTAAGTCAATATTTTGAAAAAAAATGAACATAGAAATAACCCTTTTCAAAGGTTCCCCTTTTTGGGGGAAAAATGTTTCTATTATAAAAATTTTTTCCTGTAAAATTTGCCTCGACCTTTTTGGGGGTCAACTAAATTTTAAAGGGATAATTTAAAAGGGGGGGTTTATTCGTTTTACGGCAACAGAGGGGAAAAATTTTAGAAAAAAACCCTTTTATTTTTTATTTCAAATGGTTTGTAACTCTGAAAAAATGGGGGAATTTTTTCCAAAAAACATGGTTAAACCACTGTTAAGAGATCTGAGCTATACGGCAAAATATTATATAATAGAAGCATTTTTTTACAAAAAAAAGAACATTTTTTAAAAAAGGTTTTACTAAAAATTCATTTTGCCAAAAAATTTATTTAAATAAATTTTTTGTCAAAATTTTCAGTTTTATACATGTATTCTAACCCGTGACACTAAATATCATGGGAAAAATTTTCCATTTTGGGTTTTTTTTAAAAACACGGTTTTTGAACGTAGTCGGGTACCTTTAAGCATTAGAACTTTCAAAAACTTAATTATCAAGAAGGTTTAAGATTAAATACTATTGCACAATACTAAATAGTTTTTAACACATTCCGCATTCGATCTTGGAAAAATTACAATCATACGTTTTTTTCTGCTTCTAACTATATATTTTTCTAAAAAAATAATTTGAAAGTGGAATAAATGCCTAATAACTTTTTAACCCACATGCGTGACAGAAAATAAATAGAGAAAACGATATGTAATAGAAGATGAGGAATAATGCTTATTAAAAAGAATTTATTTCTGCTGCTCCATAAAAATTATTTCTTTAAAAAGGCCTTTTTTAAAGGGGGAAAGATACTTCCTTCCAACCATTAATTTTTAAAATTTCACAGTACCCCAAAATTTTAAAAAGATCGAAAATTTTTTTTTCAATTTTTTTTGTGGCTTTTATCATTGGAAGGTGGGGCAAATTTCAGATTTGCTAACAAATTAATTTTTAAAAATATTTGAAGTTTTCTGAACTTAGGTTTTTTTTGGTTTCATTTTAAAAAGCATTTTCCCCCCCTTAAAATTAATTAATTAAAAAATTTTTTTTTAGCAAAGCAACTCTTTCAGTGTGGGAAAAGGTTTTGATTTTTAATTTTATTACTAAAATTTTTCTAAAACCCTTTTTTTTTGATTTTGTTTTGAGGGTTTTCATAATTACCCAATTAAGCTTGATTTCCCAAAAGGGCCCAATTTTTTTTTTTAAAAAAAAAGTTTATATAAATTTAAAAATTTTTTATTAATTTTTTTCCTGATGGGAAAATGCCCGAAAATTTTCTCAAGTTGCTATGAGAAACAATATTCGGAAGAGATGGAATACTACTGAAAATAATATATCGAAAAACCAGCCCTTCACTGATACTGCAGTAAGATTTTCAAATACAAGAATTCTGTCAATACGTATTGCAGATAAAACTGAATTTTCCATGATGGGCCAAACTACATTATAGTAAACATTTAATAGTATTATATTATGGTATTTCAGTTTCTCTTGTTGGGCAACTTTAAAACTAGCTTAACTTCCCCAATTTAAACCAAAACAAAAATTATTGTTTTTGTACAAACCTGAAAATTTTTAGCTTAAGTTTGTACCATTATTATGTTGTATACAAATGCTTTGTATTCAAAACTTATGTCCAAATATATTTTGTTAAGATTAGGCTGGATAACCTTTTCGTCCAAAAACACTATCAATATTATGCAAAAATATATTTTGAATTTAAAAAATTATTTTCAGCCATAATTAGTTGAAGTAGCGTTTTGATATAGAACATAAGTCGTAAAATAACATATTAAAAAATTAGAGCTTTACACGCTTTTATGCCTTTACAAACTTTAAATGAATTTTTCTCGGACTTTTAATTTTGAGGATGTAGGTGGTTTATAATCCCTAGGTTTTTTTTGTTCAAGGTAGAGTCTTGACATTTTTTGTAGATACTCGCAAACGTATGTTCTACAAAAGTTAGTAGGAATTTAATTCTGAGATCTCTAGTTATCTTTTTTAAAAAAAGCTGAAGTTAATATTTTTTTAAAAAATTTTTGTTTTTTAGGTTTATCTAGAAAAAAAATTTTAAAAAACCCAAAACGGGGGAAAGATTTTAAATCCCATACTAAATTTTTTTTGCAATAACCCAAAAAAAATAAATCCTTAAATGACTAAAAAATTTTTAAAAAATTTAAGCATTTTATAAGGGTTTTTAAAAAAATTCAAAAAAAATCTTAATGTTTTTAAAAATTTTAAATAATGGCTGATGAAACTGACTTTTTGGTTTCAGAATCAACTTAAAAAAGTAAGATGAAATAAAACATAAATTATTTTTCTTTTGTGTCTCTAAAAAAAATTTTTTAAAAAAAATTTTCTGGTTGTTTAAATGTCAATGGGAAGTTATTTACCCAACTATGATTTGTGCTAATAGCACATCAAGCCCAATTTTTTTTAAATCGTAAATTTAAAAAAGGGGCCTTTAAAATTTTTTTGGGGAAAATAACATATGATTAACTTAAAATTGTTGACCCTATACCAACTTTACAAAAATCGGTACTTACGTATTATCGCAACCTATTGGTGACATTATATGAAACGAAACACATGTTGGCCAATTCAGTGCATACGACACATCGGGGGAAAAGGGGTTGCTAACTTTGGGGTTTTTGAACGTTGGCTTTTGGGGTTTTATACTTTAAAACCCAAAAACATATTTAAATTTTTCGTTTGTGCTTTTAAAAAAGCACTGAAAAAAAAAAGATACAATTATACAGCTTGTAATGTCCCACTATGTGTTGATCCCGGTTTTCTGAAATTTAATAAAAAGTAATATGTACTAATTCTTTAATTTTTTTTAATGCAAAATATAATTCATATAATTCCTTTAATAGATTTTATTATTTACAAATACTATTTTATAAATATGATGTAATGCGATATTAAAAAACAAAATAAAAACTTTTTATGAATAACTCTTAGTGGGCGATGGGAAACATACTTCCCAAAAAGAGATGAAATTAATTTTAGGTAATAAGGCTAAATGAATTTCTTTTTGTAAATCAATCTCAATACCAAAAATACTTTAACGAAACGTTGAAAAAATAGACCTATAAAGGGTTGATACGATAAAAAGAAATTCATTTGGTTATCAGTTTATTATTTAGTGCTTTTAAAACAAAAGGTATAAAAAAGTTAAATTCTTCTAAAATACAGTGAAATACTTTTACGCGAAAACGCTTAGGACAAAATATCGGTTAACACGAAATAATACAACGGTCCCGACAAACTACTATGTATTTTCATGTGGGATTTTTTCTCTTAACACGAAACGAAAATCTTTTAACATGGAAGATTTCCCTTCTCTGAATGAACAAAATACGGGAAACACCAGGAGCGCAGGCCAGATTTCAGAGGAGTGTAAAATGAAAGAGAGGTGGTTTCATCTCATGTTTCGTAGAAAGAAGGGTAACTTGGCTTTGAAATGCTCTCGGAATAGCCTGAGATACGAGCCAATTTTGTTTATCTAAGCTACTTTCACCCGCCACCCCTACAAACACTACACAAAAACAGTTGGCTTTGGACTGAAATCCTAACCCTTGATCGGATATACAAGGTTGTTGAAATTCACTTATCTTCAGTGGGGCTCCTTGTTACGCCCTTAACCCTGAAGCTCGGTCAGCTCGGGTTATTTATTTTTAATTTTGGTGGATTCTACGAGATATTAATTAAAAACGCGCGACCACCGTTACTGTTCACCTTTTCCAACGATAAACGTTAAAGCACTAACCTCACATCCCCAACGTTGTGTGTTACATTTCCAAAAAATTTCTGAAAAGGGTTTTTACAACTAAACCCCAGTTAAAGAATAGTTTTGCCACGAGGATTAGTAGAAGAACCCGAATAGTACCTGTTACACACTTAATCCCAGAAACCAAAGCTGTCTCAATGACAGAGAAGCATACCAATTCACCAATGAAGAGAAAATTCTTCCAAAGCAATTCTGAGGTGTAGCAGGCTTTACGACAATTTCTTGCTTTGCAGGGCCCTGAGTTTCTTAAGAGTGGTTTCTTCAAGCTATATAATCGCATGCTATGACAACTGTCTTAATGTCGGTGGCGACTATGTTGAAAAATAGTACAAAAGTGTAAAGTTTCTAATGTTGTGATGTATTCTTTTTTTTTCAATAAAGTTTCCGTGTACATAATGGCGAAACTTCCTTAACGTTCCTCATCTACTCAACATCAAGAACTAAAATTCCGTTAACCTTAATTTTAACGATTTTTGCGATTACGTCATTCGGTAAAAAGGTTTTGTATCTTTTTTTTTAAGGGGGTTTGGTTGGTAATTTTACCTTTTCAGCTAGTACATTCCCCGAGTTGGTACCCTTTTTTTCCGAATTTAAATTTTTACCTAGTTTCCTGAGGCACCCGAGCTCTGACGATGCAAACCTGCTCTTGGAATTTAATTTTGCCGAGAGTACTCAAACCAAACAGGCACTCAAGGGATCTTTTACATGCCGCATAATCATACGACATGGACGCTGTCGGTTCTCTTGCATCATGAAAATCCACTGACGTGCCGGGGTCGAACCCACAACCTTAGGCGTACAAGTCCAGCGCCAAGCCGATAAAGGTTTTATATCATTAAATAATTGCCCAGTCAATAGTTGACCGATTTTCTTTATATTCGCAATTTATAAATGTTTCTATGGGAAATTAAATTGACTGCTTTCTATGAAATTTCGTTATTTTCCTTCAAAAAAGTGTATCTAAAAAAAAGACATCTAGAAATTTTTTAAAAAAGCATTTATTAAATTATACGTTATTGATAAGCATTGAATTTGTCAATGCTCAAAATACTTATGATGGCGTTGAGTGGATGATTGGAGTATGAGGAATGAAACCTAGTCACTTGATCATAGTTTAACATTACGAGGGTCGTCGCCAACAACATTCGTAAACCATTTAAGTGCGAAGTTAATGAACAATTAATGAATTAAGTATCAAAAATTAAGCTATTTTCAGAATCTCTCACGATTCGTAGAAGTTCCTACCTATTAAGAAACATTGTCAATCAGAGTTGATTTTGAATATATATATATATATCAAGGAAGTTGACTATGAAATATGCAATAACTGATAAAATCTCGCCTTTTGGAAAGAAAACATTAAAAATAATTTTCGAATTATTATTAGTATTATTCTTTACATATTCTTTTATCTGAATTTTGATTAACAACGAACATTCGGCCTGATCTCTCACGACACATAACAAACTGTTCCTATGCTTCTTAAAACGATATTGTGTAGATGTAAAATTTAAATGTGTGTGTGTGTGTTTTTCATATAAAATAAAATACAACTTTAACAAAACAAAATTCAGCAATTTTTCTCTGAACGTAAAAAAAATTCGCTTATGACCGAAACGAAAGTGTATATAGAAGAATACATAAAATCTTGAAAAATGCTTATTCTGCACGAGAACTACACAAAGCACAAAAGACTCCCAGGGAAGAAATTTGTTCTTTGGAGATATTTGGGGGATATTGGCGAAATATTCTCAAGGTTTTTTAATATTTTGACTTACTGTGAGATAGCGAATTGAAAACTCTTACAAGAAGACTTTCAAAATATGAACATTTCGTTTTTCAGTTTTTGTTCATTTCGTTTTAGTACGTCGCAGTCAAACCATAGTTTTGAAAAGTATGATAAACAAAAGCATAGGATAGCTAAACAAAAATGGATAAATGAAAATAGGAATATAAATATGCTGGTGTTCAAAATTAACAGAATTTTTAGATTTTCTCGATTATTTCTAGAGCTACTGTACAGATTTTTTAAAAATTGGTATGTATATAGGGCTGTTATAACGCAAAAAAAATCATTCTCGGAGGGGAATTGCGAGTTGGAATTGCCCTCCCAAGCATGCTCTATAAAGAGAGGTCTGGAGATCTAACTAGCCCAGTGTTTCTCAAACTGTGGGGCGCGATCTCTGGGGGGCGCGATAACTTTACGAGGGAGGCGTGAGCATATCGAAAATAAAAGATTTAAAAAATAATTAATTAACTAGAATGAATAAAAACAAAATACTTTCAGACATAATAAAAAATGCACTTTTACTCTGATATAATTTAGAGGCGAAATTAAGTCTTCTCTCTCAAAAGTAAAAACTTCTTCAATACCTAATTAGCTATCTTTGATCCTATAACCAAATAAAAAAACTTTGATTTGATTTGCTGTAATCCCATGATGAGAGATTTTGTATTATGTTTTCTTTTTAAACCTAACATATACTCTTTCAGAGAAAAAACAAATCCCAGACCCAGAATCGAAAAAATTTAGGAACATAAAAAATTCCTCACTGTGATTACTTTTGAAATACTGCACATTATAGCTGTAATCTGTTTTTGCTGATAATCTGTTTGACCTTCTAAGTTATTGGTGCAGTTAGTTATATGTTTGTTTCTCGTTTAGGGAAATTGTAAGTAATGCTTTTTTCCATGCAAAAGAGTTTTATGATATTTGGAAAACCACGGAGACCAATTTGAAGGGGATTTCTTGGCCAAGACTTATTTTTATGAGTATTCTCAAACATATAAAGCATAACGTGAAAAACGTTTTACACATTTTTTAGCAGTAACATACATATTATCATAATGAATACACTTTTTACCCGGAAGTGGTCGCGTGGGACACACAGATAACGAAATCGTTAATTCTGGCAGAACTGTTTATTTGTTACCAAGGAAAAATTGAAAAGTCCTTGAAAGTAGGTAAGTTTACTTTCTCTTAATTAAATTATTCACTGGAATCACGATTTGTATCGTGTACAATAAAATAATAATAATAATAATAAAGGATTGGGGTGACTCAATAACCCCGCTCGACCGTATAGAGTGTGCGCCTGCTCCTGGGTTAAAACATGTTGAAGTCTTTTCGCTTTAAATATTAAAAATAATACAATTATTCTTCATCGGAATTTTATATTATTGTTCATTATTTAACATGAATTATAAATGCTAATTCTGTGTGGCTTAAAATTACAATTCGCTTAAAACTAATTATAATTTGAGCAATCTTTTTTTAAAAAATCTTTTTTACATTTTTGAAAAAATTTTTTCGCGCCTTGGTTTTACTCCCCTTACAATTCAGCTATTATTTTCAATAATATTTTTTTTTTTCTTATAAATGAATACTGTGAAAAAGAGCGGGCACTTCAGCTGGTATACTTTTAATGTATCAGTGCTGCACAGAGTATTTTTATAATTAATTAATACTAAATTATGAACAAGTTTAATAAGTATTAACGACTTTCCCTGGGTTTTTCTTGGGGAAAGTTTTTATATGGGAAAGTTTATGATTAAAAATTTACCCTCTGAGTTCTTTTTTTTATATTTAAATGATATCTATATTTTTTTCTTCCCAAACAGCCACCGCATTTTTTCAATATATTCAATTTAAAAAAAATTTTATATAGAGAAAGGAAAAAAACATAATAATTATCCTATTACTTAATTTTTTTTTTTTTTATTTTTTTTTTATTATTAAAGTAACGTATACCAAATTTTTAAAACTTATTTTTTAATTTGTATGGGGTTTTAAAATAAAAAATCCGGGATTGTAGCTTTTTGCGTCAAAATGCATTATTATTGCATTCAGTACATTATTAATGATAAAGGGGGGGCGATAAAATTGTGATTGGGAAAAAAGGGGGCGCCAGTATTGAAAGTTTGAGAAACAATTTAACTAGCCAATCCATTCGGGAATATTTTCCCCTTTCCCGGGAAATTTAAGGGCCAGATGAGCTTCATTTACTTTGCGTTGTCATCCATTAAAATAAAATTAAAGCGAACATAGGGCTCCAAAATTCAAACAGTCCCAGTGCCTCTTGAAAAAGCATAGGAGTGTATGCGGTCATCCAAAGTAATGCCTACTCAGACATCAAGCTTCCTCTATCGTAATGGTCCCAAATTTCCCCAGAGGAAAAAGGGGGCTCTGGATCTGTCCATACGAAAGTACTGCGAGAATATGTCTAGAGGTAATCGACAAAATCTAAAAATTCTCTTAATTTTGAACACCAGTGTATACATGTCGCAGGGAAGTGACGAAATTAGGAATTCGATCAAATCCCTGAGGCAGGGGTGGCGAACCTTTATGGATCAAAGTGACATTTTTTATAAAGAACTGTTTAATCAGGTACAGACGTGCCGTCAAATAATTTTGACTTGTGATTGGGAAATAATAAAACTAAGTACTAACAACACAAAACCTTTTACTACGAAAAAATACCTTTTGCACGGCATAGTTATAAATGTTTTAGTTATGCGTGTAATTCAAATGCGTGTAATTGTGTGGATGATAAATAACTTATATTAGGAATGTAAGGTGTTACTTTTTGTAGAATACATGCTGAATTGGAGTCATCTGACAAACAGTTTCTCAGCAATTAATTATTTTTGCTGTGGTTCACTTTTTTTTGACAAGAGGGTTTGTGATTCGTTTCAAAATACTGTTTTACAGACGATGTTCTGAATACTACTATTCCAGAACAAAAAACGTTCACCGCTTTGTCACTTTTACTAATAATACCATGTTTCTCGGTCCACCAAATTTGAAATTATCTGTTGCACTTACTATTTTGCACTTTTTGTTCTTTTAATGAACTAGCCATGTTAGTTAACAGCTAAAAATCATAAATATAACACAGATAAACTCTAAAACACAGTTGTGTGAATGAAATTGGCAATTCTATGTGTAAACAAACTTTGCATCATAAACAATTGTAGTCCACGACGTAACTAAGGCGAGACCCGCCACCCCGCGACCGATCACTCGCGTTTGTTCGTAATTTTTTACAGTAAACTTTAAAATTTTGAAATAAAATGCAAACCGTTTTGATTACTGACGTGCCAAAAATGTTGTGTCGCGTGCCACTGGTTCGCCATCCCTTCAAGGGATATGATCAACTGACGGGAGATGTTAAAATAATCTCTTCAAGGCCACTTGCCTGATCTGATGAAAGTAAGTGATTTTATCACTGTTTCAATGTAGTGATGAAATAAACTAGTCAGGATTTACATTGGCAAAATACAGTACAAGAGGGCAGACACCTGGGGGGTTGAGTCCTTGTACTTCCTAACCAAACAGGTTGTACTATCGATCCCCAAAATATCAACCCCATATCTTTAAAAAAATAGCACCATAGGATTAACATTGGGATTAATATTTTAGTGTGTAAGCCTTCCCCTGCCCAAAGCAGGTCATCATTAGTAAGGAAACTATGAAGGGAGGGGGGAGCAGGCCAAGTCACTTCCACAAATATCCAACAACCGAGAGGAAAGATGTTACACATAAAAAAATACCAGCCTAATTTTCTAATTATTTAATTAGTTTCGAATAAATAATTTGCATTCCATTTACTATTGTTGTATTACTTACTTCTACGTTTAATAATGTACCATATTTTTTAAGTAAACACTTTTAAACTCTTGACAATATTATTTCATCATTTCACTGAAACAGATCAGAGATTTGTTCAAATCCCTTACTTTCATCAGGGAAATAACCTTGAAGAGACGTTATTTTAACATCTCCCGTCAACTGATCATATCCCTTAGGAATTTGATCAAATTCCTAATCTCATTTCCCTGCGACATATAAAAGAAAGGGATGATTCAACAATTAACATATTCACGTAACAAATTAACTTATAAAATTATTATAAATTATGGAAAATCAGGAAATACTTGTTTTTAACGAATCTTTTTTTATAAATATTCAAGATGTGTAATCAATTCCAAATGAGTAGTGTGTTAGGAATATTCTGACTCTATTATTAGAACCACACACAACTATTCTGAATAAATATTTATTTTTATCAGTCTGGGCATTTTACATTGATTTCTGAGAACTCTATTCATATCAACTCCGAAGTCCAGTTGGAGTAAATTAGTGAATCAATTACTTGTTTACATTGAAAGTTTTGACTAGCGATATTAAAATGTCGACAGACATACGAATTAACACAGCCTCTAAAACTCAATTATAATGTTGAATGAAGTTCTACTCGTGCTGAATGGTAGGAAAATTATCTACAGTAAAAGACTTCATGTGATGTGTTATCTCTTGTTAATAAGGATCGTTGTGAGAACTGTAAGGAATACTTAGCCCTGTCGGGTTCTAATATCCTATCCGGTGTTTTTAGATAAATGTAATAAATTTTTTATTTCCCAGTGTAAGTTAAAATAAGTGAGATAATAAAATATTGCTATTATACTTAACCATCAGGCCGAAACATATTTTTTTTTTTTTTTTTTTGCCTCTCTTAGAAGCATTCGTCTGGCAGACGGGAACGCACAAATTTTTTTTGAATTTTATTGCCTTAAGGTATCCGACTACGTACGGAACCGGGATTTTAAAAAGGCGCATAAATGGATAATTTTCATGATATTTAGTGTCACTTAGATTAGAATACATGTATAAAATTGATGTAAGGACATTTTGACAAAAAGAAGTATTTAAATACAATATTTCAGCAAAAAATTAACTTAGAATAACTTTTTTTTCAAAATGTTCTCCTTTTCTGAAAAATGTTTCTATTATAATAATATTTTGCCTGTATATAGCTCAGACCTCTGTACAGAGACTCAACTATGATTTTTGAAAATTTCACATTACTTTCAGAGTTACAATCATTTGAAATATAATTATCAGCGTTTTTTTTTCTTAAAATTTCTCCCCTCTGTTGTCGTAAAACATAGATAAACCCACTTCTAAGTTATATATTTCAAAAATTCTAGTTGAGCCTCTGTACAGAGGTCTGAGCTGTATACAGGCAAAATATTATTACACAATAGAAGCATTTTTCACAAAAGGAGAATATTTTGAAAATGGGTCATTCTATAATCATTTTTTGTCAAAATATTGTACTTAAATAATTTTTTATTGTAATACTATTCTTTAAACAATTTTATATACATTTTCTAATCTAAGTGACACTAAATATCATAAATATTATCCATTTATACGCTTTTGCAAAACCACGGTTCCTAACGTAGTCGGATACCTTAAGGACTGTATATTAAATATACTTATCGCTCATGAAATTGAGTAGAATTTTTAATATTTAAGTTTTTATGAAGTACGCTATTTTAATATATTTTTAACACAAGAATTGTGACTGGTATTTTTATAAAAACCGATTAAAAGTTATTTATATTCATATGAAAATAATTAAAAATAATAATATCAGAAACGAAACGTCATCCGGGACAGTTTTCCGGAAGTTCACGAAACTTGCAGGTCGTCTTTTGCGTTTACAACTAGAAAATCCAGAAATGGGTTGTGCTAGCAGCACAAATCACAGGTGGGAAGAAAGTTTCCAATCGTCATTTAAAAATTAATACTGTTGGTGGAAAGTATACCCCCATGGTCTCATAAATGGTAAATCCGGGATGGGGGCATCATACGTTTAACCCTCTGACCGGAACATCAATTTTTTTGCCGCTCTGAGGAGCATCCGTCTGACAGACGGGTACGTAATTTTTTTTTTTGCCATAAGAACTGTTTTAAATGTCCTTATCACACATGAAATTGAGTATGACTCAAATAAGAACAACTTTTTTTTAAGATATATATCATACAATTTAATTAAAAACATGAAACATACACTGCTGGCCACCGTAAATGCAACACCCTTAAGGAAGCATGCAAATAACATGAAATTTACAACATGCATTAGCGAAGGTGAGATATGCAAATGATTAGAATTACAGCGCAGACACACATCACGCGCACCTGTAACGCCACCTCAAAGCGCTATTTAAGGCTTGGAGATTTCGACGATTTCAAGTTCGGTAGTTGTGTTTTTCTTGTGGTTTTTTTCAAAAAATGATCAGTTATGTCTCGTAGAAAACAGCGATCAGATTTTGATCAAGTATCCGAGTTCGACAGAGGAAGGATAGTGGCCTACCGAGATTGTGGATTATCTTTCAGGGAAATCGGTAGTCGTGTTGGACGAAACCAAACAACTGCACTGCGGATATGTGACCGTTGGATGCAGGAGAGTCCAATGGTCCAACGTGGTCGATCGCATCCACCTCAGTGCACCACTTCACGTGAGGACAGGCAAATTGTGCGCATGGTAGTGACGGATCGCTTAGTCACATCACGAACCATAGTACAGCACATTGAGTATGTAACGCATCATTCAGTGTTTGTGCGTACCATTCGACCGGTGCAGGACCACACTGGTCCTGCACCGGGTATTAGGGTATTGGGTAGTATTTGATATCACTCTCGCACTCCTCTAGTACGCATTGCCGGTATTTTAAACAGCTAGCGCTACATCTTCGAGGTGTTGGAGCCAGTTGTCCTTCCTTACCTTCAGGGCTTGGCCACAGCCATATTTCAACAGGATAATGCGCAACCACCCGTGGTACGCATTGTCCAAAGCTTCTTCATCAATAACCAGATTGAATTGCTTCCCTGACCGACTCGCTCTCCAGATCTTTCGGCGATAGAACACATGTGTCCGTGGTAGCTCAACGATTGACCCAGATTACACCCCCAGCTGCCACACCAGATCCATTTTGGGCAACGTGTGGAAGCTGTTTGGTCTGCTGTACCTCAAGAACATATTCAAAGTCTCTTTGAATCAATGGCGTGTGGCAGCTTTGATCTCCAACAATGGCGGCTACTGATTCTGGCAGGAACCACACTTCACAGAAATCTATAAATTTAATCATTTGATACTTGGTCAACATGTTATCTACAAAATAAATTTTGCTGTGCTATCTCTTGTCTTTCTTGGTGTTGCAGTTACGGTGGCCAGCAGTGCATAATTGAAAATACAATTTTTAATATTTAAGTCTTTATGAAGCACACAATAATATTAATATATTTTCATCACTGGAATTGTGACTAGTATTTCTATAAAAACTTATTAGAAATTATTTATATTCATATAAAAATAATTAAAAATAATAATATCAAAAACGAAAAAACTATAGGAACATAGATACTGATAGACGGTGATAGATATGAAAAATCGCACATATCTGAGTTGAAAAAAATCGCCAAGTACCACCACGTGATCCTCTCACTGGGTAGAATCCAACTGAAGATGTCAAGGCAGCTCACCCCTAAAATCCCACCATAGTGTTACCTACAGGCATCAAAACAAATTATCCCCGTCTGAGAGACGGATGTTCCGGTCAGAGGGTTAATAAAAATTATTTCTTTTTAGGTGTAGAAAAACTAAATTAATAAGAAAAGCTACAAAAACTGGAAAATAGGAGATAAGGGAAGTGGGTTTAGCTACCCTAGCCTATCCAAATGCAGCAAAACTCCAAAGTTCCAGGAGAGGAAAATTTCACAGAGAAAAATTTTTAAATTCTGAAAAAAGAAAAGTGTTCTGATTGGCCAATGCCAGAGTTCGGCTAATTTGGTACCTTTAGGTCTGAAAACAGAGCTTCCAATCAGAAGATCCGCAGTTTGGCCGAAGTCAAACAGCAGATCAAGTTAAAAATTTAGAGTTTTTGTATTTGTTGTTGTTGCTGTCGTGTTTTTTATCCTGGGATACATATGAAATACAAGTGGAGGAATAGAAACATACAATTGATAAACAGAAGAATATAGACATTTATTATAAATGATGATTCCAGCGTAGAACAGAAGCGGTGCGTTGCTTTCCATTCGAGACGGGAATCCATTACAAGCGAAATTCCAGCTTCTTTTCCCGAAGAAAATACATCCATGCCTTACTCGGGATTTGGAACCCAAACCCACTTGGCTACAAGCCAAGGGTCATACCCACCATACTGGTTGGGCAGCACAGAATTTTTATATTCAATAAATAAAAATAAAATGAAACAAAAATAATTAAATAAAACCTGGATTGGTCAAGATGTTTCTTGTCCTTCTAGTCGATTTATTTGTAATATAATAAGTTATTTCTTTAATAGATGGTTTTTCATGCTGATCTATATCTTTAAAAAATTTAATGGCTATTTTAAGGATGGTTTGTCTTGAAGTAGGACTTTTACACACTGCTCTGAGATCGATGTTTCTCAAAAAAACATGGCAATTGAAGAATAAGTAATATAAGCAATTTTGAAACACTTGTAACTCATCTGAAGCATTATCCACTTAACATTTTTGTGTTTTAATAAAAAATTGTTTTTCAGAGATTGCAGCGTTTCTGATTGTTTTTGTTAAAATTAAATAGTCATGTTACAATAATTTGATGTTAAAAAAAATGTTCGTAAGATGTGAATTAAAGAAGCTGATAAAATTTAGATCATAAAAAGAAAAATTCATTTTGTATGAACACTCTATGTGAATTTAATTAAAAGTATTTATATAAATAACTGGAAAATCTTTAAGAAAATATTTCAATGTCCTTAGATATTTTTAGTTCAAATAATAAATAAAAGTACACCACTATTATAAACTTCGAATTTTGTCTTTTGATGTATAAGATAGAGTATATTCCATTTTGTATTAGTACAAAATAAAATTAATCTTACCTTTTCAACAAGTAAGATTTAAAATGGAGGTTTAAAAAATAAATCCCATGATATCGAATAAATGTCTCAAATATTTAAAGATACAAATTTTTCCTTTCAAAATTTTTCAGTTTTTGCACCAAACGATAACTTATTTTCTTTCCCGTTTTTAAAATAAAAAAAAAGTTTGATTATTTAAATATGGATTATTTATGGAAAACAGTAAAATATAATGAATAAATCTTTCGTATATTTAGATAATTTGTTCCCTTAATTTTTAGCTAATTTTTGTTCTATTTTCAAGCTATGTCATGTTTGCATGAGAACTACTTATTTAAATATATAATGATATAATAGTTCTTAATTTATAATAGTAAAATATTTAATTAGTTATCCATTAATATTGGGTTGTATTGACTTCTTATCATAGAGCGAAAGCGAGAGATCTGGAACTACGATAATTACTTAAAATAAAGCCAGACTTCATAGATTCGATGCTTTAATAGGTGTGGAATGCAGTTATGAGTAAGAATTCCAGAAATTACCGTCTTTTGAAAACCTAATTTGATGGCTTATGATGAAAGGTAGGTTATGTGTATTATTACTAGCTTTACTTTTCAGTCATAACCGATTAAATCACTACTGAGTATGTAAACTATGATAAAATCTTTTAAGTTCCATTGTTTGAAAATCATAAAATATAAGATTCTAAAATTTAAAAGACAACACAGTTATACGATCTATAATTTTATAGATACAGATAGGGGACCCTTCAAAACCATTTCCTGATTCTGAAATATTTTTAAAAAGTTGAATAGTTATTTTTAAAGAGTTAAGTATATATAGTTGTAGATTTTTAAGGAGAGAAAGTTTTCATGGCATGTTTTATACATTAAAAAATGGAAAGTAATTACTTTTTTTAAAAAGAGAGATAGAAGAAAATTTATAATTTGAATAAAAAATACTTTGCTTGCTTTCATATTGTAAAATATTTGTTTCAGTTTCTTATTATCATTTGGAACTAATTTTAATTTGACAATTTAAATCAGAGAGAATTCTCTTTCATATAATTATCGTCTGCTTTCCTTAAGAAATTAATGTAATTGTAATTTATTCCTTATTGCTTAATTCATATTTTGCTGATAAATAATCGTCTGTTGTTAAATTTTTGGTACTTATATTGGCATCTTTGTATTTTTTTAAATAAGTTTTTATTTTCAATCGGAAGTAAGAATTTTAATGAGTAATTTATACGCTGGTTGACCTTAATACTATTTAATTTTTATACATTTTCGAGATATTATCATTCATCCGGGGATCTTTTTGTTCATTTGAGTGATTATTAGAATAAAAGATGTCCGTGGAATAAACTGTGGCTATTATTTATCTCAGTGCCTACATATGCAAATAATATAAAACAAAAGGATTGGTAATAATTTGACTAAATAGTAAGCGAGTGGGTCGTTTATCCAGAATTCTATGAAAGAATTTATAAATGTACTTTTAATAAATCATTTTTGAATGATTTTAATATTTTTGTCATAAGCATGGAGTCAATTTTAATAATGAGTGACATACTTTACTAGTTTATGTGTTAGATATAATTTTCTTACACAATTTTTTTATTTACTTCTGAAATAATGGTGAGTCTTAATACGTTAGAAATTTTGACTATAATTTTAAGGAAAATACAATTTTTATATTATGTGAAAAAAGGAAGATAACGTTTAAAAAAAGAAAAAAATTTTACATAATTTCTTGCTGTGTGGTACAGCATTTATTCTCTGTACGTATACGAGAATGTTTACGATTTTTATAAAATGAGAGTTATAAGTAAAAAGTACGGGTAATGAATATATTTCGAAAACAAAATAAAAATACAGTGGATCCTCCATATTACGAACCTCTATATTGCCAATTATTCTATACAGTGAACTTTTTCCTGGAACCAAGAACATTTTACAATTTTCTTCGTAAAATAACCTCCCTATAGCGAAGTGTATTTTCTATATAACGAACTTTTTTTTCTAGTGATTCAATTTTTGTTTTCTATTTTTAAAGTATTTCTAAATATTTCAAGTTATTCTATCTTTTAAAACATTTTATGGTGGTCATAAATCTTAAACTGGTTTTATTAGGTACCTACCTGGCCGAGAGCAATAGAATTCTGGGTGTTTAATCCAAGAAGTGCAACCTTAAACCCCGCTTCCCAGTTCTCTAGAAACACTTTCGATATTCCCTTTACCCTCAGGGGAGTTGTCTCGTGTCCCCGTGTCCTTGAACTAGTCTCCGCTCATTTGTAGTGTTGATCAGTCGTACTAGTAACTTTCCTGTTGCTCGAAAATGTCAAAACGTGAGTGCTTGAGCATCGAAGAAAAAAATTTAATTCTTCAGGAATTGGACAAAGGCGTCAAGAAAAACTTTCCCTGCAGCTTTTCTTTCTTTCTTTCCTTTTTTTTAATTGGTAAGATATATAAAATATAAAATAAATATGTATTAATTTACAAAAATGTGGGAATAATTGCTTTTGTAATATACAGTGGTTATGAATTTAAAAATTGTTTTATGTGGTTAGGAAAAATTGAAAGATGAACCTCTATATAACGAATTTTCCATATAACGAACTTTTTTTTGGGATTTAGCGACTTTGTTATAAAGAGGTCCGACTGAATTTCTTTCAACCCTTATAAAATAAATATTCTGCAGACATAATCCTCGGACATAAAGCTTTTATCAAACCGCAAAGAAAATCCAATTCCGATTTCCAGATAACATTAATAAACAATTCTGTATGTTGTACGATTTTAAAGTGTTCGCACAGCTCTTATACCGTGAATAATAAATACAGCTGTAAGGGATCCATTGCAGACAGGAAACAGATTTCGGTATAACCCTATTTGTTTACTTTGAAAAATATACAACGTATGTTCATGATACCACTTGGTGAAGAAAGATAACACATTTAAGTGTTGTTACGAAGCCACTATTTTTCAATATAAGGTTTGCTAAATTTAAATGTTTATTCTGTTATCCAGTTTTATGACTTTAGTTAAGGTTTCTAATTTTAACTAACATTTGCTTATGTGAGATCCATGTATCTTGATATTTTGATTTTAATTACCCTTCAGAACTTATTCGATTAAATAATAGTAAATTTAACTAAATAAAAAAATAATATTCAAAATGAATAAGTAATGTAACCCTTGCATCACTTATTCATTTTGAATATTATTTTTCATTTACAAGTGTATCCATTATTTTTGAATTTTCATTACAATTTTTTAATCCAGAATTTTATTCAAAATTATTCATAATTCCGTTTCTGCAATGTATTCCAATAAGTCTGACTCAAGGAATGAAATAAGACAAAAATTATTTTCCAGGCTGCTTGGGCTAACATTATTTTTCTTTCAATAAAACATTAAACTATTTATATCTACCATCATAATCTATTATTTTAAATTTATTTCCTACTTTAAAATTTATCTTAAAAGAGAAACATGAAAGCAGGTAGGTCATTACAAATACATTTTATAATTGGAGGGCTGTTCAGTAAGTAATAAAACTAAAATTATAAAAAAAAAGAATATCTTTAATAGTCACTATTTACATGGTCTTTTTCTAAATAGCTTCCGCGGCACGTAATGCATTTATTCCAACGTTCTGTTCACTTCTTAAAAACATGTAAAAGTCCATTTTGTGAGAGCTTTATCAAAATCCCCTGCGCAGCCTTTACACATACTTTATTGCTTGCAAAACGTTTGCCTCGTAATGGTTTCTTAAGTTGAGGAAACATCCAGAAATCGCATGGAGTGGGATCATGGCTGTATGGAGGTGGGAAAAATCTCTATGTTGTTCTGCTACGAAATACCCAGTCGCAACGAGAAATTTGTGGTCGGGCATTGCCATGGTGAAAAGGGAAACCCATTTTGGGCAATGGACGTTTCCAACGTCTTATCATTGTTCGCAGGACATTCGCGTAGTACAGCCGTTTCGGTTGTACCGGGTTCGACTACGTGTCGTTACACAATTTCTTCATAATCAAAAAAAAATTATGGTAATAACTTTACCAGCCAATTTCACTGTTTTTGCTTTCTTGGGAGTAGGTGAAGATGGATGTTTCCGCTCACTGCTTTGTTGTTTTGTGGTTGGATCAGGGATACAATCAAGCTTTGTCTGCTGTGATTAATCGTTTTTAGATATCATCGCCTTTTCTTGTTTCAGTCTTTAATCATATCTTTATCAAAAGGGCTCCGTGCGATTTTTGCTTCCATTTCGACGACTGGATGCGTCTCGTAGGCGCCCGCAAACACACTTCGAGCACGTGATACTCAAGAACATGAGTCTGTACACGCCATCTATCTGTAGCTTTTCTTATTACGGACAACAAACTTTTCTTCTGCCACTGAAATTAACATTCCATGGTGGGGTTTTGCGGGTAAAATTAGTCTTATTATTTTTGAACAGCCTACTATAAAAACGTGTACAAAAAAGGGGGGTTATCCATGTATGACGAAACTGCGTATTTCCGTAATTTACAAGTAATATTTTTGGCGATAACTTTTGGCGTACAAACAATTAACATTTGTCACCAATATGATTGTTGGGTTCGAAAATTCCCAATACTAAAAAATCTTCAAATACAGGTTTTCCCTGTGATTCCTATTCTACCAATAATTCGCCGACGGATTTATGAACAGTATGAGCAGATGGCTCCATTTGAGAAAGTACGTGCAAATAGACTAAAAGAAGCAAAATGATTAAATTGCGGTTTTGCTCCTTCGAAAATATTGGCGGAAATTTTTTAAACCAAGGAGAATCAAGAAATCAGCGCTTGAACGAGATTGATGACAGAACGTGAGGACAGACTGGTCGTCTGATACGCGATTACAATTTCTGATGCTTCCTTATCAACAATCTAACATGTAACGGAGACACTAGGTTCTACAATGGTCATCAATAGGTGACTCAAAGAAATGGGGCTGAGGTCACGGAGGCCATTGTGTCGACTGTTCCTAGTCCTTTTCACAACACCGGGTGCGTTTGCAATGGAACCGAGCGCATTCAGACATTGATTAGAGTATATTTGATTGTAGCGATGAATCCAGCAACAAACTGAGTCCCAATGACCAGCGAAGACGTGTCTGGAGGCATCCAGGATGGCGGGGAAATTTTCAAGTAACTATCAGCAGTCACACACACACAATCCGACAACTAGAAGCTATGGTGCGGGGACCATTTCGTTTGATAACTGTATCGCTTTATTTGTCTTTTGTGACATCCTTATAACAATAAGGTATATTGATGAGATTCTACGCCCTGTAGTACTGTTCTTCCTTTCACAGACTCCTGGGTTTGCATTTCAACAGTGTAAACAGCCCCGCATATGGTAAGCCTTTTTTAATCGTGTTTCTAGAGCCTCTTCCTGGACGGAGCGATCGCTAGATCTCCTCCCTATAAGCACGCTTGGGTTCTGGTAAGTACGCGTCTCCTCCCATCCTGGATCACGCCGATCTAACGCCCTACTAAATGATTATGGAGCTAGTCGGATAACAGCTTGCATCAGTGATAGGTTCTTATAGCTATATTTCCAGTCTTAAACATTGTGTTAGCATTTCGTTTTCTGTCATACATCCAAATAATTCTGTTTGGAGGCACCACTTTTTATATTTTGTGTGCGTGTGCGTGCGTGTGTGTGTGTGTGTTATAAAATAAATATTAGCATAATAAATTATCTTACAAAATAAGGATTGGAAAAGTTATGCAATCGAAAACCAAGTACAACAAACCAAAATAAAATCAATATAAAAAAATTCAATTGACCAAAAAAAAAAATCTTTTTTTTTTTAAAGAACTCCCCGACAGGGAGGGAAGTGGGGTTTAAAACTTGCTTTATAAATCTCCCCCTTCGTAGAAAATTTATACTTTATAATGTCATCTCTGCGTGACCTTGTCTGACATTCCTGGTGATAGTGCAACTTGTTTGGAAGGGATTCTATACCCATATGTGTGAACGGTCTCAACCCAGTAGTTCTACAAAAACTAACGCTAAACAATATGTTTTCCTAAATTGAAGGCTGATATTGTATTACCCGTTATTCAAGGTATATAAAATACAAATTCTATTAGTTTTACTGGAGGCATTTTAAAATTATGACGAAAAACATGTTTGTGAATTTAATTATGGACTTAAGTAATATATATATATACTAGGCATTACCCGATCTCTTCACTGGGTATTTCATAATGTTGAACGAACCTGTACTATTTACGCGTTAGAATATATCGAAAAATATTCTTAAAACTCCACCTTTTGATATAAAAAAGACAGGACCGAACTTTTTCCGAATTTTTCACTCCCGTAACCCCCTTCCCCAAAGTGGATTTCCTCATAACCTATTTTTAGTAGTTCTCTACTCAATAAAGCAAACATATTTGCCAAATATAAAGTCTAAATGTAATAGTTCAAAAACGAAATTTTTTTCTTATCAATAAGTCTTGTAACCCCATTGAGAATCAATTTCCGTAACACCCTTTTAAAACGCAATTATATTCAAAAAAAAAACCAAAATACAAATTTATTTTGTGGTTTAAAACAAATTTTTTTTTATCTATAAAGTCCCCTCTCCTCGCTATCCCCCCGTAGAAAACGATTTTCTAAAATTCCTTCTTAGAGGATCTCTATTCTTCAAAAGAAAGACGCTTACCAAATTTCAAGTATAAATGAATCTTACAGTTCAAAAACAATGAATTTTTTATCAGCTGACCCCCCATCCCAGCCCTTTTGCCATCGCAACTCCTCTTTAAAGTTAAATTTGTAAAATCCATTCTCAGACGAACTCTACTCCATGAAAGGAACATTCGCACCCAAATTCAAGTTTGTAAGTTTAATAGTTCAAAAACTGGAATATTTCTCCATAACGCCTTTAAACCCCCAATGCCTCTTATGACTCAATTTTCGAAACTCCTTTTTCTGCTGTGGACCTCTGATCCATGAAAAGAACGTACGTACCCAATTTCAAGTTTGTAAGTCTTATAGTTCAAAAACTGGAATATTTCACCATAACGCCCCCACCACAATGCCTTATGACTCAATTTTCGAAACTCCTTTTCTGTAGTGGACCTCTGCTCCAAACGTGCATACCAAATTTATATAAGTTTGTAAGTCTAATAGTACAAAGATTGGAATATTTCTCCATAACGTCCCTTGCCCCCCTCCCACAATGCCCCTTAGGACTCAAAGCGCCCTCGTAATGACCCTTGGGGGTTGATTTTCACAAAAAAATGTTTTAGCGTATTTCTACTATGAAAGCAACATGCCTACCAAATTTCAAGTCTAATAGTTCCGGAGATATCATGATGAGTGAGTCGCTTTTCTCCTTTATATATATATATATATACTAGCTGGTATTCCCGTTCTTCGTACTGATGAATTGAAAAATAAAACAATAAAGGTTCAAGGAAAATAATTTTTATGTGTTACATTTAAGTGAATTGCAAATTAAATCAAAAAAAATTTTTTATTTTTTTAGCAAATCTCTACTCAGCAAAAAATCAGATTTGCCAAATTTGAAATCTGAAGGTCTAATAGCTGAAAAAATGGAATTTTTATATATCTATAACCGCCTCCCCTCCTGTAACACCCATGTGGGTTTACTTTTGAAAAAAAACCCACTTTATCAAATCTCTACTTATTAAAATTTATATGTTTACTAAATTTTAAGTTTATAGCGGCTAAGTTATTTATATAAAGGACTTTTTTTATACAAAAAGCCATCGCAATCCCTCTTGAATGTCAATTTTCACAAAACCGTATCTTATAGCATCTCTACTCTATGAAAGAAACATGCTAGCTAAATTTCAAGTGTAGGTTTAATAGCTCGAAAAAACGTAGTTCTCTTTTAACACTCCAATGCAACCAACCCCTTTGGAGTTCAATTTTCGTAAGAGCCTCTTTCGTAGCGGTTCTCTACTCCTTGAAAGGAATATAGTGAAATTTCAAATCTTCAGGTCTAATAGTTAAAAAACGTGAATATTTATCCATAACGGCACTTACCCTTTAAAACTCTTTTAGGTCGATTTTGGCAAAACCTTTTCTTGGCACATCTCTACTCCATGAAAGGGACATGTCTGCCAAATTTCTAGTCTGAAGGTCTAATAGCTCAAAAATGGGAATATTTATCTCTAAGGCCCCAATAATCCCTCGCAACCCTCCTTGAGATTTATTTTCGAAAACACTTTTAGGTAGCGGATCTCTACTCTATGAAAGAAACATTCCTCTGCCAAAAACGGGAATATTTTTCCATAAAGACACTCAACCCCTAGCAACCATTTTGCGTTGTCAATTTTTCGCAATTTTCGCAACCACCTATTTTTTAGCGGATCTTTACTCCATAAAAGGAACATGCCTACCAAATTTCATGTATGTAGGTCTAATAATTCAAATACGGGAATATTTATTTTTTTAAAAACCTTAAAGGGATCCGACTACGTTTGGAACCTATTTTTTAAAAAAAATAAATGGATAATTTTCATTATATTTATGTCATTGTTAGAATACTCATAAAATTGTTTTAAGGATATTTTGACAAACAAAATTATTTAAATACAATATTTCGGCTAAAAATTAACTTAGAATAAACTTTTTTCAAAATGTTCTCCTTTTGTGACAAATGCTTCTATTATAGTAATATTTTGCCTGTATATAGCTCAGACCTCTATACAGAGACTCAACTAAAAGTTATGAAAAATTCACATTATTTTCAGAGTTACCACCCATTGAAATAATTATTGGCGTTTTTCTTAAAATTGCTCCCTCTGTTGTCGTAAAATATGGATAAACCCCACTTGTAAGTTATATATTTAAAAAATTCTAGTTGAGCTTTGAGAGGTTTGGCTATATAAAAGCAAAATATTATTATAATAAAGCTTTTTTTCACAAAAATTTTTGAAAAATTATTCTAATTTAAATTTTTTCCAAAATATTGTATTTAAAAATTTTTTTTAAAATTCCAAAACTTTTACATGTATTTTTCTAATGACACTAAATATAAAAAAATATCCTTTTATGCCTTTAAAACCTTTCCCACGTATTGGATACCAACCCCAAAACGATTTTCGCAAAGCCCTTTTTTGGGGGGGATTTTACTCCATGAAAGAAATCTTCTCGTTAAATTTCAAGACTGTAGGCCTAAAAGTTTAAAAATGAAAATAATTATCTATAACGCTTCATCCCCCAAGCCCGGGGAAAAGATTTTCCTAAAAACCATTTTGTAGCGGGTATTTACTCTATAAGAAAGTAATCTTTTTACCAAATTTCAAGACAGTACGTCTAATAGTTTAAAAATAGTAACAGTTATCTATAACACCCTTTAATCCTCCACAATGCCATTTGGGGGTCGATTTTTGTAAAAAAACCATTTCGTACAAAACTCTATTATGAAAAAATATCTGCTTGAAATTTAAGACTGCGTCTAACGGTTTAAAATGGAATAATTATCTATAACGCCTTTAATCCCCCGCAACGCCATTTGGGCATCTATCGGAACACAGTTTTACTAACAGAGACCTTCGCAGGTATGTGTCCAACCATTCCCCAAAGTTTCATTGCGATCGAATGAACGATTTAGAAAGGTATAAGAGACATACAGACACACAAACATTCATTTTTATTTATATAGATATGTATATAGTTTATATATTCTTTAGCAATTATTAAAAGATGTATATATAGAATATATATATATTTCTTTTTAATAGTCAAATGTACAGACGGAAAAAATTGCAATATATGTATTCACTCTTAATAACAAGTGTTTTATCAAGTATTTGTAGGAGAAATAGTAAATAATAAGGAACTAAATGATTAAGGAAGTCTTCCTATATAACCCAAAAAAACACTTTATCGCTTTATTGGAGAATCAATCCTTAAACCAGTGCTTCTCAAAGTTTCAATATTCGCGACCCAATATTTAATCATAATTTTCATCGCACCCCCCCCCCCATGCAATAACAACGTATTGAACTGAATAACACTATACTTTGGTGCTAAAACTCGAAATATTTTAACCTTTAAGTGCCCAGCGTATATAAACGTCTCCCGTAAAACCCTTTAAATTTTCCCCCGTACGTATAAAAATTTTTTTTTCCGAATACGATCTTTTCTTTGCACTGCTATCCAAAAAATTATTCGAAGGTTTTTGGAATCAATTAATAGACTGGAAATGTTTTCGAATGATTTACTTATTTCACATTATTTGCCCTTTTTTCCTAACCGCCCCAATAATCACATACGTGTTCCTACGTAGAAAAAAGGTTGGCATTGGGAAGCAAAAAAATTTAATCGGCGTTAAGGGGTTATTTTTAAACCATAAAATTATCAAGATAAGTGTTAATTTTTGTATATAATTTATATAAGGCAATCCAAACCCCATGGGGTCACTGGTAATTATTAAACTTGTTCTTTTTAAATATTGTTAAATTATCAAATGCACACACATTGTGTAGCACTGGTACATTTATACGTATAATATATCAGTGTAAATTGCTTTTATTTTTATTAGTCAAAAAGTATTTTGTTTTTTTCTTTCAATAAATTAATATTTTTTATTTTTTTGACAACTTTTCAATATTGCTTGGGGCACCCCCACAGTTTGAGAAACGCTGCCTTAAACATTAAAATATATTATCTGGACACTCTTTCTTTTACAAAATTAATTAAAAACTCTCAATGATTTTTCAAGACTTATTGAGTGTGACATTTATTCCAAATAAATTTGCATAAAAGTGACAATAAACGCGACCGAAAGAAACCGACGCTCTCAAGATTACCTGAACTTACTCGATCACTATCACAATATCTTCAAAGTCCGTGAGCGCCCAAAGGTTAAAATTTTGAATTAAACTTCTATATTTTTATTCTTAAGGAAGAAATAAGAGAATGCTTACACGCAAAAATTTCAATTTCAAAAGACTATAAAGTGTAGTACATTTTTTAAGTCTAATTAATAGAGTTAACAAACCAATTAAAACAGAACTTTGAGTTTTTAAAGTGAAAACAATGTTCTGCAATCACTGCAAATTTGTTAAAAGAGTTTCCGAAATGTAAACTTCTAGAACAATCCAGATAAATCTTAATTGGGATTTAAAATGCTTGTAATAGCACTTATATTTCCAAATAAACAATGTGTTTCAAAATTTTTAAAATGAGAAAATTCTCTTCAAATATTATAAGAGATAGAATATCGAGAAATTTACATTTTAAAAAAAAGGAAGAGGAAAAGACAGATTCTCAAATAATTAAAATGCTTTTTAAGTGATAAATAAGGGATTGATTAAGTACCCTATATCTATGCTAAATCTACAGTGTATTATTTTAACATTAAATTTCTTGATTTTTAATGTTTCATTAATGGGAATGCATTTTTATGTAGGAAAAAACCAATCACAACGAATATTGTTTTAATTGATATTTAACAAATAAAGCTCATACACAGATGATGGAATGTTTAAAAATTCAAAACCTTAGATCCAATCAATCGCTATCAATTCTACAATCAATGTTAAAATCAGTAATTGGTTAAAAACCCTGTCAGCAATTAATGCACGTATGTATTGATGAAAAGATTGATCGATTCCTAATTTCATTGTGCATTACCTTCTCTCTCACTATTAAATATTTATCAACTCTTGCCTCATATGAGTAACATTGTGGAATCCCGCAATCTTGGAGGCTTACCATGTACCATACATTTGATTGGAGGAAAGTCCGGTGATATTGCTGTCCAAGGAAGAGTATCATCAGCACAGAAGTAGTCCAGATATGTGCCACTGGAATAGGCCTTGGTATTATTCAGTTGGAAAATAGTCTTGAAGGTCGTCGGTATCAGGATGTCATCAATATACAGTGTTAAGCTTCAAAATTTTAAAAAATGGCCTATTGTACTACATTCAGGATTCAACTTATCTCGTAGCTGAAAAATTCTAGAGGTATTAAATGCAGGAGAATAAATATACTTTTCAGTGAAGATTCATGTCACGAACTTCATTTGGGTCAGATGTGAGGAGGTGCCGCTTTTGCGTTGTGAAAGACGTCATGTTTTAAAAAATCCGAAATTGTTATTTTTTGTAGCATTTGCATGCAATGTGCCCCACTAACGTACATATTGAGCATGTCTTCCAGCTTACTATAAAGCTATTCAAAGGAGGGAAAAAAAGAGTCCACAGTAATTGACCTAGTAAACCTACATCAAAAAACAATTACGGGTATTAACTGATACATTCTAAAATGGGCCTCTTTTTCCAACAGGATATTGAGCAATCTTCATGGAACATTTTCGATTCTGTTGAAGTATGGCAGATGGCAAGCCCTGAATGTATAGGAGGACCACGGGGTCCAACACCTCAGAGATTTTGCGCTGGCTGTACAGTTTATCAGAAATGCATAGTAGAGGGTTGAGGCAGTGAAATCCAATACCGCCCCTCCCCAAACCATGATACCAGGTGCAGGACCAGTGTAGCTAAGCATAACGCTACAGTTCAGCAGCCTCTCACCACGGCATCTCCAAACTCGAATTCGACCGTCGTGATGTTGCAGGCAGAAGCGGGATTCGTCAGTAAACACAGGTTGTTCGACTCCGTTGTCCATGCCCGCCGTTCATCGCACCATTGGCGACGGCGCTAACACTTGTGGTTTTCAGTCCAGGATAAACGAAGCAAAGAACGCCTTGCGGACATTCCACTCTGCTGAAAACGGCGTCGAATGGTACAAGTGGACACCGAATGATGCGTAACAGGCTGAATCTGTTGTGGTATGGTTCGTGATGTGGCTGTGCGATTCATCCCTACCATGCACATAATCCCCCAATCATCACGGGCAGTGGTACAACGAGGTGGGTGTAATCGGCCCCATCGTTTCCTCCTGCATCCAGCGATGACAGATTCGCATCATAGTTGCTTGGTTTCGTCCAACACGTTGGCCAATTTCTCTGAAGGATAATCCGCATTCCCTATAAGCGGCTGTTCTTCCTCGGTCGAATTCAGAAACTAGGTCAAAAGGTGCTCGACATCTTCCACGAGGCATAAATAAACAAAAAAAATTCCGTACTTTAAATCCCTAATCTGTTATCCCTTATAGCGCTTGCGAGTGGCGCTACGGTCGCGCGTGATGCGCCTGCCTATAATGCTAATGATTAGCATATTTCATCAACACCAACGCATAATGTAAATTTCATATAGCTTCCATGCTTCCTTCAGGGTGTTGCATTTTGTGTGGTCAGCAGTATATAAAAATTTAAAGCGCCCCGTGTATAGCGCCTTACTTGCACAGGTAATTTTTTAAAAATTAAGCCAATACAGTTGAAGGAAAAAAAAAAGTTTGTTTTAATTTTAAATAATTTTTCGAGGTATTGCCCAAAATTAAAAAAAAAGCTCTTTGTTACATATTTTCAGCGAAACAAGAAAAAGAAAAAGGAAAACCCATAATTTTTGAGATTTTATGTCTGTCAAAGTCTAATAGGGCCTGGATAAAAGGAAAAATTTTGTTTTTATTTAATTAACTCCCCCATGGATATCTTTTTTTGATGGGTTTTGATTTTGAAAACACCTTCTTAAGCTGATCTCTTTTCAGCAAAAGAAACACATTGTTATAAGTTTTGTGTAATGAACGCTTAAAATAGTGTAAATAGTTTATATCTAGAAGTGTAATATGTTAATATTACTTTTCTGTTGTATTTATTTTATGTTAAAATTGTAATCTGTCTCACGCTCAGCTTGTTCAAGCCTTTACAGTTCCTGGCGCCTGGCGTAGACAAAACAAAATGGGAAAATTTTTGCTTCTTACATAAAAGATAGATATAGCCTGTTGCGGAATTTTTCGCAGATGATAGAATTTTTCCCTATTTACTTGACAATTATCGTTATATTTTGGAGACTTAACACAATATCGTTATAAATTATAGCCTATGTGTTATTCTGATTTATGAGCTATATCATTGTAAGGTTTCATTACAATACATTCAGTTGTTTTTGCGTGAAAGAGGAACAAACATCCAAACATACTTTCGCATTTATAATATTAATAAGGATATATATATATATTTCTCACCTACAAAAAATTTGAAATATTCCACAATAAGTTTTGCTTGTTTATTGAATTCTTCCGACTACCAGTTTACTTGTCACAAAGGTTCACGAGCCATAGCCAATAAACCTAGAATTTTGAACCATGGTCAAATGACGAAGTCGACATTTGAGGTGGTACCCCACATACAAAACAGGCTTATCGTGATGGTCGAGCCCCGACAGACTTAATGTACATCAGCCATTTAAACAATGGTTGTTTAATGTAGATACGTTATTCATTTTATTTTTATTTATTCTTTTAGAACGCATGACTATTATTAAACAATTCTGACAAAGATATTGCCAAACACTAATTCCAATAGTGACTGAATTTAAATTTACGTAAAGAAATATATAAAGATTTTTTTTTGTTGAATCCATGAATTGTTGAAAGGACAAATACAAAAATCATTTTGTCCCTTTATGTTCATTAAATTAAAAAAAATTAATATGTTTAAGGAATTTTAGTGCCGTATTAAATGATAATATTCAACAAACATTTTATAACATGTTGCAAATAATTTTAAAATCGAAAGAAAAAAAAAGGATTTTATTATTTATATATTATTTTTTAATTATCACCAAACATCCTTTAATTTTTTTTAAACTTTTAAAAGTCAAAAGAAAATCATTACATTACTTTTTTTCTTCATCGTATTATTTAATATTTATCGATGATTGTTCATATTCAAAAAAAGTAATAAGCAATTCAGTTTGGATTGGTAAAACAAAAGAATTTATCGAATGATTTTATTTTTTGCCTTTATTAATGGTAATAGTTAAATTATTCATTAATAATTTACATTATTTTAACCTTTAAATCACTTTGTATGTAGATGCGCCAATTGAACTAACATAAATAAAAAGTACATGATATTTTAATCATAGTAACTAAAAAAGTTTTGATATTCAAGGTATTTAAACTATTTTTCTATTGTTATCTAAACAGTCATTTGCTCTAAAGTACAAAAACTCTTTAGAGATTTGTGCGCTACGTTGAATAAAAGCATATATATTTATAACAAACAGTCAAGAAATAGCCTATGTTTTATCTGGTTTTTGTCATTAAAATTTTAATTAAATCAATTGATATTTAATGAAATACAAAACATACCCCAGACATTAAAATTATTATTTTGCAACAAAATCAGAAGATATGCATTGAATATTTTACCTCTATTTATTGTTTTATTATTATTTTACTTTCAATGAACCGTATGATAAAATTTATAATATTTCTTAGAAAAATTCCCAGATTACAAAAACTTAATTATTAAAGAGCATTTGAAGGGGTAAATAAATAGTTTTTAATACCATTTTTTATTACAAAAAGCAAATAAATTGTATCTTTATTTGCAGATTCACAACGTACAACTTCTAATTTTTACAAAACTTTTGTAAATAAATTAATAATTCAAATTAACTCTCTGCTTATTTAGTTTAATCTTTAACTTTAAATGCTATCTTCTGCTTGTTTTCAATATTATTCTGAATATTTAAATAAGCAATTATATGTTCATTCATATCAAAATGTTTTAATAATGCTATCTTTTGTTGGAAAAAATTAAAAGGTCATTATCAATAATAATAAAATTTATACGAAATATATTATTCTCAAATTTAAATATATAGAATATTTTGAACTCAAGACTAAAAACTAATTAATATTTAAATAACAAAAAGACAAGTCATGTTGATTATACGTAAAGAAAATTGCCTTGTCATTGAACTCTTAGGCTAAATCAATAAAATATTTATCAAATATACAACATTCTGCCAATATAGTATAAGTACTGTGATTGGTTGTAACGTCGCAAATTTTTAATATTTAATACGTATACGCGTTGTCTCAAATATAATCTTCAAATTAACCTGTAATTGTTCAAACTAAGTTTTAAAATTCATTCTATTTTGTCATTAAAGGAGTTAATTACTCACATTGTTGCGTTTTAGTTTAATAGCACACACTGAGTGAGTCAAATTATTAGGACCACATCTTTAATATAATACTAGACCAACTTTTGCCCCCTTAATACTGTATAGCTCTTTTCGGCATATATTCTATGAAATGTTGGTAGGCGGTATGAGGAATCTGAGACCATATCCTATGAACTTTCCATCACCTTCAAATTGGATGGTGCTGTATTCAGCTGCCTGATACACTATTCGATCGCACCGTACAGATACTCTATTTGAGATCTGGTGATTGTGCAGGCCAACTAAGCAAGGTACAGTTTCTTGCATGCTTTTTTCAAACCAGCTGTGGACAATACCAGCTGTATGGCAGGGAACATTTGTCTTCTTGAACGTATCCATCCCCGAAAGGGTACAGCATTAACATAACATGATGCCCTTCATTTAAGATACTCAAATATCCTCAAGCATTCAGATATTTTTGAACACGAATCAAAGGACTTATGAAAGGCCATCCCCAAAACCTTAATATTACCTCCAAAAACTTTAATAATTTTGAAAATGCAGGTAGAGTCTATGTTTTCGTTCTATTTTCTCCATAATCGCATCCCTGCTGGTGCAACGTAAACTCCCGCATCGCGGGAGGCATTATTTTAGGGGGCCGAAAGCCTATGTTATGTTATGGTTTTGCAATCCCTTGTAAGATTTGGCTTGGGCCCAAACCTGACTTTGCGGGGAGAGTCCTAATATTCTCCGTTGCGCCACTGCCTTGCCATCTATAATGTGTTGCTGAAAACGCGATTCATTGGACCACGAGACTCTTTTCTAGTCATTTACTGTCCAATCCTTAAGCTGACGGTAGAGACTTTCGAACAGGTCGTCGGCTACTATAGCCCATACAGTATAATGTATCGATTATATCACGTTCGTTTAGACACATATATATTCGCATTTTCTTCTTGATTAAAATTCCCTGCAATTTGTCATGCGGTTGCTTTTCTGTTGGACTGGACAACGTTCACAATTCTTCTTTCCGAGCGAGCATTCAGTAGTCTTTGACGATCACAAGGTTGAAGTTGAGGCCCAGTTTTTTTGCTAGTTATTAATGTTTACTGACAGTAATTATACCCGTAAACATTAATAATTGCCATTCGAGAACACTTACACGTCCAGCCGTTTTGCTGATACACATTCCGATGCATGAAGCGCCTACAATCATACAGCGTTCAAAATCTGTTAAAAAGCAAGTTGCATCCCCATCTTTTCGAAAGTAACACAATACAATTCATGCTTAACTATTATTGCACTCCATTTTAGTAACTATCTCGCTCTCCAGCGGCCACAACGCGAACTTATAACCGATTTCCGTATTTATGGCAGGGGTCATAATAATTTGCCCACTCGGTGTAAGTTATCTCCATAAGAATATTACCTGAATCTGTAAATTTTTTTCCATAGCACACAACCGAAAATACATTTAATTCCATTCGGATTTAATGTCTTGCAATACCTATTACTTCATACTGAAATAGCCTAAATTTATGTTTGGCACATGATAAATGTAACCACACATGTTTTCCATTGAATTCAAAACTGACTTTAGACTTGTACGTGTTGTTTTAATTGGAAAATTTAGACACATTTTCAAATTTCATAACAGGGTAAAGATACTTAAATATTAAAATTTTTCAAAATTTATTAAAAAAAATTCTTACATAATGCATATATTTTAAAATCGAGTTCATTTTTTGTCAACGTAAGTTATTATTGTTGACAAATTTGTGCATTTTAAAAGAAAGTTTCTGTTAGAAACAAGACTTGGCAACAGCAAAACGCATGAGCTGAATTGACTGGAAACACATGATTATATTTATCATATACTTATGATGTCGCATGTATTTATGAACTAATTACAGTATTTACTCGAATCTAAGCCACACTATTTTTTCAATGTTAATGCTACTGAAAATCGGGTGCGGCTTAGAATTAAAGGCAAAAAAATTCGTTGGATGGGGAAATTGAGTTTACATTTTTCCTTTTGAAAGGTGTGGAACCACCTATTCTCGTCACTTGCATCGATGACTTATCGTATTCTACAGTATATTTTCAGTATCTAGTGCATCCTGAATTTTGCTGGCTGCTCGTATTTAGGATTTTTTTGCGAATACGTTTTCTTTTAATCCCCTAAACATCACAGATGTTGGTAATGGCATCACGACGAGTTCACTATGACGCAAGTATGAAACAGAAAGTATTTTATTTCCAAAAGAAAATGGAAACAGAGCAGGGGCCAGAAAATTCGATATGGATGATGCAAATATATGTCGATGGTGTAAGCAATGTCAAACAAACTTCAACTAAGTCTTTCTCCGGGCCAAAGAAAAAAAAGGACTGGATGGCACCGTTAACGACATCGTGGGGAAAAATGGCGACGTCGGCACCCGTTCCGAAGCCCACTGTGACAGTGGGAGGGACGAATCATTTTCGGAAAGCCCACTGTGACAGTGAGAGGGACGAATCCTTTTCGGAATAATGTATTGACAGTTAGGGCAATTACAGGCCGACTATATTTTTAATACTAGTAAAATAAATTAATTTTATTCACTTCTTATGAGTTCTGATTTAAAAAAAAAAAAAGAAAACTTGGAAAACCACGCAATAGAAGCGAAATTTTTTGGCAATGTTGGCTGTATAAATGCAGGAATAGATCTAAGTATATTTAACGGCAGTGGGAACTTACTTTTAACAAATAAAATTCGAACTTCTTTAAGAAAAATAATACTTTTTTAAAATTTTCTGCATCATCATTTTCAAGAAAAAAACACAAAGGTGCGTGGCCTGATGTAGGATTAAAACCCTCGTCGTAGTCAATCAAAAAAAACTTGGAAAACTGTACCCAACGGGGATATCTTGTTCTTCCTTCTCAAATAGTATTCATTGTCAATTTCAGTGTCCTTTTAAAAATTAAATGAGTGGCCGTTTCGAAAAACAAATTAACTTAAATTCCTGGGTTAATAATTGGCTTTTTATCATCATCGGATTCAATGATCGCGCGCCTCTTTTTAAGTATAAATTTTACGGATGAAAAGGTAGCTGCGCGGTCCTGGTGATATATAGACTTTCGACTAAACTTTTGCTTTTTTCCCTTTCCCCCTTCTTACAAAACTCTTTTCCTCTTTTTGCATTTGTTAAAGGGGCAATCGTTTTAAATTAATTATAATTCCGGAAATGAAAATTAATAATATAAACTTTGCATCATAAAGTACTGCGTTTTTTTTAAAAGCCCTATACGTAGTGATTCTGGCGTAAACTTTGGGTGACATATACACAATGTCTTCCCCCGGGGTGGGCTTTAAAGTCGATCGCGATGACGGTAGCCCTAGAAAATTTTGGGGAGACCACCTTCACTACAACAATAATCATTTCATCATAAAATTACCCAGAAATATTTTAAATACATGGAAAAAATTGAAACACAAAAATTTCATTAAAATTTAATACAATTCCTTTTGGAGGTTATTTTGACAAAATCGAAAAAGTTTTGGCTAAAAAAAATTCCTAAATAAAAAATTCCGATGGGGTTCTAAAAAATTTTTGGCCTTTTACTCATTAAATTTGGGTGGACCGAAACCGAAAAAATTAAAGTGCCCCCCTGGAAAAGTCTGCCGACCCCCTTCCTTGGACTCCCCGACGGGAAAGCCTTTTTAATATTTGGGGGGCGTTTTTAAAAATTTTAAAAAAGGCCCTTTACTATATAAAACTATGAAAATACCCGGGGGGGTTCGTTGGGATGCGGTCCCATAAATTCCTTTAACCCCGGCAAAGTCCGCTTTATAACGGATGCCTGGGTCTCATGGTGTTCTCCCTCCCTTTTTCCCTTTGGGTCGCGTTTTGCCTACCATTCGGGGGATGGAGGGGCTTCCGTTCGGTTTTTTTCCATAACCAAAACTGGGCAAATTTTCGATTCACTCTCACACCAAAAAAAGTTTCCCTTTAAAAAATTTCAAATTTTTTTTCAAAAAAGTGTGAAAATTTGGAAAAAGAATCTTTGGGGGCAGTTGAATAAATACGGGCTTTAAAACGAGATTGCAGTTATAATGTAAATATGATGCCACACGAATCTAGCAAAAAGAAACGAGTCTCAAATACATAAATTGTTGTCAATATAAAGCCTTACACTGCATCTCTAGTGACATCATTGTTTGTGAGCAGTTGAATAGTTTATTCAAAATAATGCCACTCTGAACCTCTGCAGAAAGATTATTTGCTTGAACCCCGATCAAGCGGCTAAGAGATCAATGACTAACCCCTTTTCATCCGAACTTCCACTCTACGTCCCAGGTAAATTTTGAGGTTCAATTGAATTTAATATGCAGCAATACCACCGTAAATGCGACACCAAGAAAGACAAGAGATAGCACAACAAAATTTATTTTGTAGATAACATGTTGATAAAGTATCCAAATGATTAAATTTATAACTTCTGTGAAGTGGTTCTCAGAATCAGTAGCCGAGTAGCCGCCATTGTTGGAGGTACCGCTGCCACAGCGCCGGCATTTGTTCAAAGACTTTGGTTGATCTTGAGAATTTTTAACCAGACCAAAGCAGCTTCCACACGTTGACAAAGTGGATCTGGTGTGTCAGCTGGGGGTGTAATCTGGGTCAATCGTTGAGAGCGAGCCATGGACCACGTGTTTTCTATCGGCGAAAGATCCGGAGAGCGAGCCGGCCAGAGCTATTCAATCTGGTGATTGACAAAGAACCTTTGGACAATGCGTATATTGTGGTCGCGCATTATCCTGTTGAAATATGGCTGTGGCCAAGCAGCGAAGGTAAGGAAGGAACAGCTGGCAACACCTCGGAGATGCGCAGGCAGTTTAAAGTACCATCAATGCCTACTAGAGTGTGGTATTGTGAGAGTGATATCAATACCGCCCCATACATAATACCCAGTGCAGGACAATGTGGCGGTGCATAACGCAACTTTGTTCAGCATCCTCTCTCCACGGTGTCTCAGACTCGAAATTCGACCGTCGTGGTGTTGCAGACAGATGCGTGACTCATCAGTAGAACAACTTCATTCCATTCTGCCACCCACATCTACTACTTTCATCGCACCGTGGCGGCAGAACGTCTGTGGCTCGTCAGGGTAGACCAACAGTGGACGTCTTTGCGGACAGACCACTCTGCTGTAAACGGCGTCCAATGGTACGCGCAGACACTGAATGATGCGTTACAGACTCAATGTGCTGTGCTATGGTTCGTGATGTAACTGAGCGATCCGTCACTGCCATGCGCACAATTGCCTGTCCTCACACGTGAGAGTGTGTCACTAGCAAGGTGGATGAGATCGACCACGTCAGTCCGTCGTACCACTCCTGCATCCAACGATTGCATATCCACATTACAGTTGTTTGGTTTCGTTCAGCACGACTACCACAGGAATTTCCCCTGAAAGATAATCCACAATCTCGGTAGGCCACTATCCTTCCTCTGTCGAACTCGGATACTTGATCAAAAGCTGATCGCTGTTTTCTACGAGACATAACTAACCTTTTTTTGAATAAACCACAAAAAAAACACAATTGCCGAACTTGAAATTGTCAAAATCTCCAAGCCTTAAATAGCGCTTTGAGGTGACGCCACAGGCGTGCGTGATTCTATAATCCTTATCTATATGCTGAAATAATCTATATGCTGAATCTATATGCTATAATCTATATGCTGAAATTCTATAATCCTTTGCATATCTCACCTCCGCTAATGCATGTTGTAAATTTCATGTTATTTACATGCTTCCTTCAGGGTGTTGCATTTACGGTGGTCGCTTGATCATGTAGTATTATATATGTTGGGTGAAACCAGGACTAAGAGAGATACCTATCCATAAACTGGTTTGAATAATGAATTCAACAGAATCTCGAGGCGACTCTGTTACCATGGTCCTGTCATTAAAACGTGTAGCAGCAGTATTCTAGTGGTCATGGTGACAAGCTCGTGGCCGGTGTCATATGAGCTTGAGCCCTGGTGCCACTAAAGACCCATCTTGCAGATGATTGATGAGCTTTAAATTAGTCGAGGCTCAAAGACCTCATTTTGGAGTGATGTGGAAGTTTCGAAAGGAGGGTGACAACCGTTTAGAAGGAGTTCAGTCACATGCACATGCACAGAAGATTTATATATGTAAAATTCCTTTTTTTTCTTGCCGCGCATTAGCGGAATAAATAACACACAGGGTTAAAACAATTATACGTTTTAAGGTTTTTAATTAATGTATTTTTATCTAATTTCTACATCGGACCGAATTGTGAATCTAAATTATCCTCGAATCCACTTGAACCCACTCAAAAAATGTCATCAAAATCGGTGCAGCCGTTTAGGAGGAGTTCAGTCACATACACACGCACGGAAAATTTATATATATAAAGATATAAAGATTTTTTTCCTTTTGTCACGCATTAGCGAAATAAACAACACACAGGAGTAAAACAACTATGCGTTTTAAGGTTTTTAATTAATAAATTTTTAACTAATTGCTATATCGGAGCGAATTGGGAATCTAAACCATTCTCGAATCCACTTGAACCCACACAAAAAATGTCATCAAAATCGGTGCAGCTGTTTAGGAGGAGTTAAGTCACATGCACACACACTAAAGAATTATATATATAAGGATTTCTTTTTTTTCTCTTGTCACGCGTATTAGAGAAATAAACAACACACAGGGTTAAAACAATTATGCGTTTTAAGGTTTTTAATTAATACATTTTTAACTAATTGCTATATTGGACCGAATTGTGAATTTAAGCCATTCTCGAATCCACTTGAACCCACACGAAATATGTCATCAAAATCGGTCCAACAGCTAAAGAGGAGTTCAGTCACATACACACGCACAGGAGAGAATTATATATATAAAGATATTAAAACGTAAAACATAAATAACTCTGTAATAATATAAATAAAAAATAGCTGTCTTAATATTTTAATGACTAGGCAACGGTTTTCTACACATTAAAAGGTTAAATTATAGAATCCTTAATTTTATATACTTTAACAACGACTTTGTTACGAACTCATGAAATACCAATATTTTACATATAGTACAGGATTCCTCCCTTTCACGAGGTAACATGGACAACAAGAGCATATTTTGATGCAGTTTTTAATCATTAATCCTATATTTCAGTAAAATCAATTCTTTCATTTACTGTATATTCTACGTATCATCTTTTCTTCGTTGATTTGTTGGTAGTCGTAATATTTAAATGATAATAATGAAATTTTATTTTTATTTTCCAACGCTCAAAAAAGTGGTGAGGTAAGATATGCAATTTTGGGTATTTTTGTAGTTCTGTCCTCCGGATAAGCGCCACTTTATTGGTGACCTTGGCTGAATTAAGAAAAACGCAAGCAAAAAATTCTCATCGGTCGTGGCGCCATCTACCCGCACCAAGAGCAATTAAAGTTGTCAGACTCACTTGACGCAGCAACCGATGTCGTCAGGCTCTCTTGACGCAGCACCTCCAATTAACAGCAATAACTCACACACGCTCGCCATAACAAAAATTGTTCGCCTATCCACCGACTCACTGGTGGGCTAGTACTGTAGCAGTATCTTCTTAAGCCAGTAACAGCCTCCAGACGATGTAACTACTTTTGTCTAGTGGTTATGTTATTCGGCTTCGGATCCATAGGTCGCGGGTTCTGTCCTCCGCATAAGCGCCACTTCAATTTTTCTTTTACCATAGAAACGGGTGGACAACTAGCATCATGGAAAGAGTTTTCATGCGGGCCACCAAAACAGTCAGAAAATCCGGCTTTCAACCCTGAGATTTCTTTCCCGTGTACGATCAAAGATTCGTCTTTTATTTATTAGGAAAAGAAAGCACTTGGAAGTGTTTTTACTATGAAATCATTCGCAGAATTTGGAGGAAGAGGTCACAAAAGATCTTAGATTTTAAGAAAACTGAGCCTGAAAAAAAAATGCTTAATGCTATGACAAGGACTTTTACAAATTTTTTGCAGCTGAAAAACTTCCATGTATGAAGAAATTTGCAAGGATATTGTTCTTTATATTTTAGACACATATTTACGATCAAAGTTATTTTTTTGCATGGAAATCAACAAAAGTAAATATAGATGCAAGTTGGCTGACATAAACTTACAGGCTGTGATTAGAATTTCAGCAAGCAATTACCACAATTTTTCCCCCCTCATTTGAAAAAAATGTGGAAAAGTATGATAGGATACATTTGATTCATTAAACTGATTCTAAAACTAGTAATATAAAAAAAAATTAAGTCAATGCCTAATTAGGTCGACAAAGAAAATCTTTATTTTAGTTACTTTTTATTAAATAGTTACATTTGATATAAATATGCATAGACATATGACAGAATTACAACATTAAAAGACAAAATAGAAAGCGATTTTCCTTTTTATATATGATGTTAAACTATTTTTTTTTGTTTGTTACTATTTATTCATTAATTAAATTTCATTATTCCAATAAAATGTTATAGTAAAAAGGAAATCACATTCTCAAAAAATTAGGCCATCCCCGGTGAGATGATTTGAACCCACGGCCTTTGATCAGAAGTCCAACGCGCTATTCATTGCGCTACAGGGACACAACGAACGATTTTCCTTTCTATATATGCTGCTGAAACAATTATTTTTGTTTGTTACTACTTATTCATTTTTTAACTTAATTAATGAATTAATATTTGAAAAAACTGTATTTGCTTTAAGTGTCAACCACTACAAATTTAAAAAATGTATTTGAACTTGAATGGATGAATAAAAAGTATTTTATCAACGATTGAAAATTTGAACAAGTTATATATTGTAACTGACGACGACGACTAACTATCTAAAAATAACTCTACCACTCTCTAATAACAACTTTATATTTACAACTTCTAACTACCCGCACCTTATTCATTACTAACTACATATCCCACACCTTATACACTACTAAACTCTCACAATTCATAACACCTCAGAAATACTCTACTCAAACTCTCTCTCTCACGCTCCTTCTCTCCTCTCTCTCGTCCTACACATAACTCCCCGCCTTCCCTGAGTTACACTTACACAACACCGCTGTTGAAACAGCGCCATCTATAATCTTAACACATATATATATATATAGGGAGACAGTGAACTAATAGTAGGAATTGAATTAAATGTGCATGCATCTATAGATAATATGCAATGGGCTCAATTCATGTGACGTCATAGTCACATGATAGTGAAAGCCACGTGATTCTAGCCAATCAATTCAAAAACTTTTGTGACGTCATAGTCACACGATAAAAACTATCTAGTGTTTCCAGCTAATAAGTTCACGCGCTCCGGTGTTGCCAAATTTTGCTCTTTGCAAAAATTTTCTCGAAAAGGTACATATGTATACAAAATGCGTTTTATTTAAAAATATAAACATAAAATATGATTTTTTTTTAATTTAAAAAGTTCTCTTTGAAGAAATGTTTTTTTCCTAACATTTAAACATTTTTACCCAAATATGAAATTTGAAATTTTATGAGTTTTACAAATAGAACAACAAATACAATTAGTTTAATGTTTGTTTTGAATTCAATGGAAAACACGTGTTTGTTTTTATCATGTGACTTTATGAATTGAGCCCATTAGCGCAGTAAATTTTTTATTTTATTTAACTTATTTAACCGCTCTTTTATTTAACTTAGATTTATAATTTTTTAATAATGAATGCAAACATTTTTAAAAGGTGCAGCCCTCTGGTGTCTTCCGCTCCCATAATGTGGCCCGCTGGCAAAACAAGTCGCCCACCTCTGTCATAGGCCAAAGACATTCTCATGTAAAATAATTAAAATATCTTAAACTACAAATTTTAGTCAAGCATTATATAAACAAATATCTCATAAAAACATTTAGAAGAAAAACAAACTAGACGTTTTCTCGACCCATCATTTTTATCATAAATACAGAGATAACAGGGGCATAAAACTGACACACATTTTATTCCTCTAAACATACAGCGACTACTAACTCAAATCTGTTACAGCAATAACCATACTGATAAATATATTGCATGTAGTATAGTTATGTCTTCGGTAGGGAAACTATGGGGCCATTACTAATTTCCCGATAAGAAATTCTCTTGACTAGATCTCTATAACTACATAACTCAAGAACTCTTGGAATGAAATTCCGGCGGCATAATATTTTCCAAAAGGACTGCCTATTATTTAAAGACGTCTCCATTCATAACTCTGTTGAAATACTGCTTGAAAGAAAATGGAAAAAGATCAAGTCGCAGAATGTGCCTGTCTTTAGCTTTATGCCCAGTGATCATTCGAAAGGGGTTCTTTTTTTCATTATTAATACTTATTGGTGAAGTTCATAGAGAATTATTTTGTGAAACGGGGACCATCTTCAAATTGATTCTGTCTGCTGCTTTTAAGATGGATTTAATTAGCTAGAGTTGCAGTATCGTTCATTTACATTCTTCAGATAAATGTAAGATATATTAATATTTAAAGCAGTTTTCGGCTAATGTTAAAGAATAGGACCCATATTCGGAATATTTTTTATATATAAAAGTACTCACACACACAAACATTATTATTATATTCTGGCTACTCTACCTGTAGCAAATCACTTATTTTATCATACTACTCATTTTTATACGAGTTTTGACACATTTTTTCTCCTATACCGTAATGTTTAATGATCCCTGTTAACATGCTATCCCTTAACATGTTAAAAGAAAAAAACTATAATTATTTATGAAATATTTTTAAATTTTAAAAACACTATCTTATAAACAAATGTATGAGTTACAATGTTACAATTTTTTATAGACATTGAGACATTTTTTCTGTCCGAAAATATGCTCCGCGTTAAGTTCACGCTCTTGATAATATGACGAAAACAGCCTTAAAAAAACAGTCATTTATATTTAAAATATATTTTAGAATACAGTGAAATACGTTTAACCCGAAATATCGGTTAACACGAATTAAAACAATGGTCCTGGCATTCTATGTATTTTCTCATGCATGTGTTTTCTCTTAACACGAAATGAAAATCACTTAACACGAAAAGATTTCCCTTCTGGCAATGAACAGAATACGGAAAACACCAGCCGCGCAAGCGAGATTTAAGAGAGATGTGAAATGAAAGAGAGGTGGTTTCACATGTTTCGTAGAAAGGAGGCTAATTTGGCTTTGAAATATCTTAATAGCTTGTGACATCAGCCAATTTAGTTTTTCTAAGCTACTTTCACCCGCCACCCTACAAACACCACACAAAAACATCTCATCTCTCATCAGTTAGCTTTGGACTGAAATCCTAACCCTTAATCGGATATACAGAGCTGTTGAAATTCACTTATCTTCAGTGGGAGCTCCTTGTTATGATCCTTCTCGAATCCTGACAGCTCGGTCAGCTCCGAGGTTATTTACTTCCACAATTCTTGGTGTATTCTACGACGACTATTAATCTCAGGACACGTGACCCCAGTTACTGTTCACCTTTTCACGTTTAACGATCAACGATTAAGCACTAACCTCACATATCCAAGTTAGGGTTTAAATAGTAGTTACATTTCCATAAAATCATTTTTACAGAAAGCGGTTTTACAACTAAAGTCATAGTTAAAGAATAGTTTTGCTACGAGGATTAGTAGAAGAACCCTAATAGTATCCGCTACACACTTAATCTCGAAACTAAAGCTGTCTCAATGACGGAGAAGCATACCAATTCACCAGTGAAGAGAAAATTCTTCCAAAGCAATGCTGAGGTGTAGCAGTCTCTACAACAATTTCTTGCTTTGCGTACTTATACTTTCAAGCTTTATTTTTGAATATTTGGTGCATTAGCAGTATAACACACAACTTTTTTTTTTTTTTTTTTTTTTTTTTTTTGCGAAGAAACCTAAAATGTACACGCGCATCGCTCTTATCTTTTGAAGTCTAGAAACAGAATGTGTGAGTGGATAATAAAAGCATAAAATGAACTTAAACCTGACATTAAGGTATCCGACTACGTTCGGAACGTGATTTTAAAAAAGCGTATAAATGGATAATTTTCGTGATATTTAGTGTCACTTAGATTAGAATACATGTATAAAATTGTTTTAAGGACATTTTGACAAAAACAATTTATTTAAATACAATATTTCGGCAAAAATTAACTTAGAATAACCTTTTTCAAAATGTTCTCCTTTTGTGAAAAATGCTTCTATTATAATAATATTTTGCCTGTATATAGCTCAGACCTCTGTACAAAGGCTCAACTATGATGTTTGAAAAATTCACATTATTTTCAAAGTTACAACTAATTGAAATAATTATCGGTGTTTTTTTCTTAAAATGTCTCCCCTATGTTGTCGTAAAACATGGATAAACCTACTTCTAAGTTATATATTTCAAAAATTCTAGTTGAGCCTCTGTACAGAGATCTGAGCTATATACAGGCAAAATATTATTATAATAGAAGCATTTTTCACAAAAGGAAAACATTTTGAAAATGGGTCATTCTATGTTCATTTTTTCTCAAAATATTGTACCTAAATAATTTTTTATTGTAATACTATTCTTAAAACAATTTTATATACGTTTTCTAATCTAAGTGACACTAAATATCATAAATATTATCCATTTATACGCTTTTGCAAAATCAGGGGTCCCAACGTAGTTGGATATCTTAAGAGCCATTTAAAAAAAACGTAGTATATCTTAAAATCCAGCGGGAACCGAAGGTAATTATTTATGGATCCGAAAAATAGTGATGCTGAAAATGAAACAGAATTAGATGATGTGCCCGAAAATATAATGGTAGACAAATAAACAACGAACTTTTCATGTTATCCAATAATTAAAGTCAAAAGACTTGTATTTTCTTTTAGATAAACAATATTTGGTACTTACGTATTATCGCAACCTTTTGGCGATATCTTTGAAACGAAGTACATGATTGCAAATTCAGCACATACGACACATTCGAAATTGGGGTTGACAATTTGGCGAGTTAACTTGAACGTTGGCGATTGTTCGCGATAATAAGTAAGTAACCAATATTTAAATACATTTAAAAATCTAATTTTTTCATGCTCATCTTTTCTTAACTTTTACAGCAATCATTTTTATTCCGGGTATATAACACGCACCCGTAAATTTTGATATTACTCATACGCCGAAATATTCAGTAATTGAAATTAAAGCTTCATGTATAAGAAAATCACATAGACGTTTCATATTGATATGTCCTTAATTTTGAGCTGCTCTACTCTGTTTCCTTATTCATTATTACTGTTTTCTTGATACAATTATCACATTCGTTTATTTCATTATGAGAAAAAATCAAACTCTCTACAATGAATTGTATGAGATTTGTAACCAAAAATTTAAAATAATTTACGTACATAGATAATTCACATAATGAAAATAAATATTGTAATTATGATTAAGAAGATTTAAGTAGATGTAATTTTGAACTGACGATGTTTACAGTTGAGGGTCACTAGTGGAAATTATTAACAGTGACTTTTTAAAATTGCTTATGATTTAACTTGAATCAAAAAACATTTTCGTATATCATATTTTGGAAAATGTTTTTATAAAAATAACCAGTTCCGAATGCATGAAACACCACGAGTAAATGCAGGCTACTGGTCAAACTGTGGGAGAGGAAGACTCTTTAAAAATTCCAGCAATGATCCCTACACTGCAAATTAATCCTTTCCATTTTAAATTCTAAAGCTAGAGATTTGAAAAGATTTTGAAAAATAAATCTTTATGTCGTTTGCGATTGTATCCAAACCTGTAAAAAATAATTAAATCGATTTTTAACACGGGAGCGATAACCCACTAAACAGTAACGTTAATGATCAAGCTGTGATACAGCCCCCCTTTGGTGACCGTATCTTTGATTGTCAGCGTGAGCTAGAGGTGTAGGATTTGTAAAAGGAATAGACTTTTTAAATTCTTAATATGATTTTATTGAGAATAGAAAAATGTCTAACAATTTAGATAAATTTAAAGAGTGAGAATCTAGAATGAACAAACACACACAATGATAGTTAAACCGAATCGCATAACTTAGACCACTTTCTCTAAATAATTATTCAATCCGCCTACTCTCTCACTTCTAATAATATTACAAGTAATAATATCAAATAATTAGTCCCACCTTAATGTAACTAAGATTCGATTTCTATATGGAGACGTCTGGGCGGCGTGCAATGGTATGTACCTTGTATTACTGGTTTACTTTCCAGGTAACTTCACGAGTGGCTGTCAATTCACGCTTGTATCTCTTCAAACATAACTTTCCCCAAATTGCCGTCCTGCTTACTGAAACTTCTGTTCTTTTAAAAACTATGTTATTTGCATTTTTTTTCACATTTCGCTTCTTGGGTTTTGGTTGGAAAAGAGTTGCCATTAATCTTGGCCACCAAAGAACCCAGAGGTTATATTAAAGAAAAGACGCGTGAGCCCGTCACAACGCGGGGTGACTCAGTCACCCCAATTCTTTTTTCAAAATTATTTTCATTGTATGCGATAACAACAGTATAAAAGCAGTGGATAATTTAACTAAGAGAAAGTATACTTATGTACTTTTTAAGAACTCTTCAATATTTCTTTGATAATTTAAGGGGAATAGTCCGATCAATCTGAACTAAAATGTTTCAAATGTGTTGTGACGTTTGAGATAAATAACGGTAGCCCGATATTGATTAACTTAAACATTTAGTTCATTTATGTCACAGCTATTATTTACAGATTATACAATGATGCTATTAAACTTATGAAAAAGTTCAAATTATGTGGTTTGTGAGGGAGGAGTTTTCTTTGGAGTCCGCTCTCAACGAAGGTTTTCAGATCATCTCCCGTTCTCTCTCTCTACCCTCCCTAGCTTCGGAGATCAGCGGCCGGCGTCCTTAGCTTCCAGTTACATCCGACTAGTGGGCGGGAAAAAGAGTCCTTCGTGGCGTCAAAGTTTGCCGGAGCGATCCAAGGCGGGACCACGCAATAATTTTAAAGTTGCAGATGCAAATGGACGTGTGGTGATTCACAGCTGTGTGGCGGGAAATTCACATTTACGTCACAGAGCTCTTGGTTCCCACTCCAAGAATCCTCACAGTGTACGACTTTAATAAGGGACTCGAATCACAGACACTTTTCGCTAACATTACAGGAATGATTTTTCAGGCAGAACTGTCAATTTTTGTTCTTGTAGATTTATTGATCATAGGTGATCGACAAATAGAATGCTGAACTTTTTTTTTTCTTGTATCTTTTTGACAGGGCGCTGTGTGTCTTAAGGTACACTTGTGGCTTCATATCTCTTTTGATGTAGTTCCTAGAGTAGCAGTTGCAAAACCTTCCTTTCAACTCAAACGTTTTATGTTCATCGCTTTCCTCAAATTTACTGTCGCTGCCATGAATAATATCTATTATTTCACCAGGTTCCTCTCTGGCTTGATCCATTTCTTGTTCTAAAGTTTCAACTTCTTAGTTATTTTGTTTTTCAAAACAGTACAATACACTAAAAACAATTTATTTCAGTGAAATTAACCGTACAAGACCAATTTTAAAAATAAGTTAAACATTTAGAAATGTATCCTTAATCCCAATTCTTACTTTATTCTCAAGTATTAACTGTATAACGGTATAAATTCATCATAACTCTGTGTGTGTGTGTGTGTGTGTGTGTGTGTGTGTGTGTGTGTGTGTGTGTGTGTGTGTGTGTGTGTGTGTGTGTGTGTGTGTGTGTGTGTGTGTGTGTGTGTGTGTGTGTGTGTGTGTGTGTGTGTGTGTGTGTGTGTGTGTGTGTGTGTGTGTGTGTGTGTGTGTGTGTGTGTGTGTGTGTGTGTGTGTGTGCATGTGTGCGTGTTTTAATTCCCTCTAGCATCCTTTTAAAAATAACTCTTTTTTAATAATATTTAAAAAAGCCTTTAATTCTTTGGTTCACAACTTACACATTGATCTTAATCGTAATCAACTAGTATCCAAAATCCCTGTCCGGACCATTTTAACTAATCAGAGCTCTTATTATAAATCAGTCACGCAATTCTCATTTCCGGTATATAAAGCGAAAATCTTTTGTGATCGCTCTCTTTGTCTTTGTGTTTGTCTTGTGAAATGTCGCTGTTGCTTGTCGCTTTTGTTATACGTGTCTATTTTCGTGTTCTTACCAATAGATGTGAAATACTAAGGTGATTGTCTACGTTATGTGTGTGTGAATAAACAAGACGAAATTTAATTCTGAAGATGTTTTCTGTGAAACAACTGGTAAACAAACAAATACAACAACACCGGCCAACGTTATTACATATATATATATATATATATATATAGGCCTGCTGGTAAAATGAGAAGGGCATCATCTATAAAATACTTCTTTATTTTGCTTCAATCACATAAAATCCAACATGGTGGCCTTTTGGCGCGCAACCAAGTAGAACAATAAACAACACTTCGGTGTGAGGAATCACCAGCTAAGCCTTTTCGAGTATGCGTTCTTCCACGTCAGCGCTCGTTCCACCTTTAAATAGGCTTATTTATCCACAAAGCCTTACGTGATGGAAAAAAAAAAGTGCCTATTTTCTTTTTACTTCTTAATTTTGAAGTGTTTTCAAACTAAAATATACATAAAAACAAGTAACTTTTGCTGTTAAAATGTTGTATTAAATTTTTCGAGTAGTTTTATCGAAAAACAATGCCTGCTTTGGCGAAGACAGAGTGTAAAATGTGGTGTATTGTTTTGAAAGAATGTTTTTGTGCGAACAGAGTATTTTTGAAAATTTAAATAATATCACTGAAGCGAATCATTTCACTGCAAATGCGCTTTATTTTAGTGTGTGCTGTTATCAAAATAAACCATCTCACTTTTACGAGATAAGGAGCTTATATTCTGAATCAATCTCTTCTCTGAAATGGTTACAGCCTTTCCTCAAATTGTGAAGAGACTGAAATATGTACATATACGTGATAGGGCAGTCAAAAACAATATGTAAAATTCCTATTCCTCCTCTAATTTCAGTACATTTTAAAAACCGTAGCTAAAAACAATTTATATATATTTTAAGACAGGTTTAAAAATTTAGTTATATACATGAATTTTTTTTTTTAAATATATAAAATGCACATGGATTGCAAGATCCTTTCTAAAGTTCTGAAAGCTTATAGCGGAGGAAAACAAATCACATAATTTTGGATAGTTTCAATTATTTTAATATAATACACAAATATGAATATTTTTAAACAAATACGTTAAAAAAAAAATTCTATTTAAAACTGAATAATTTTTCATGAATAAAAAATTTCAATGCCCTCCTGAAATAAACATAATTGTAAAGAAAAAATAATTTTTTAATTTACAAACAATTGAACAAATAAATATTTACTCTAAGAAGAATCCCCAAAATGATGCAACCCTATTCGATAAACAATAAAACTTATGGTTGAAATCTTATGCAATTCCCTACTGAATGAACAAGTACAAGTTTTTTTTTTTTTTAAACTTTGTTTGGACGGAAATGGGTAAATAGGAATGTTTAAAAAGTTACATAAATTAACTATTATAGTTTTATATAATTTTTTAGAATGCAAAAGGAGTATTTTGGCTGTACAAGTTCTAAAAAGAGCGGTTTAAGAAAAAGGAGTACGGTTTTTTTCCTTAGATATCTCCAAACGCAACAAGTCCATTTCACAATTCATTGTTATAAAAATGTATGAAAAATTACACGACTTATTTTTGTAATCGTAATGTTTATGGGGTTTTTTTTCTAAAAAAATTGTAATCGCGAGAGCGGCAACAGCCAAAATTGTGGGGTCATAATATTTGCCCAGATCACCCCTGCCTAAGGCCGTGTCTGCCCTCGCCAGTAAAAAGGCCATCTTCTGTTGTATCAAAATTAGACTGCATTTGTCATGTGCGTCTTAGATGCTCGTTTTATATATCTTCTACATCAATCAGTTAAAGTTCGAATTTAATATTATAAAAAGACGTAAAACATTTTTTTTTATAGTATAGGAATACTTCAAACTATTACTTTATTATGCTGACTATTTAAATAATAATAAGTATAAACATAACGCACAAATTATCTGAATTTTAAAATAAATATTTCAAAAACTCTATTATAGATATGCTCATAATACTGGGTGTTTCTAAATGAATATTGGAGTTTTAACGCTTTTTATAGTATTTGATACATTTAACTTATAAGTATAATTCATGCATCGAATGAAAAAGACTAAAAAATTTTTTTTTTGGGCATGGGGGCCCCGCGCGAAACGGGTTAACTATTTTTTCTTTCCAGCCGATCAGCGCTCTAGTAGAAAAATGGCGAAATTAGGGCCGGTTTAAATTTTTCGCCCGAAAAAAAAAATCCCCCCTTCCCCCAAAAAAATAATTTCTATATATCAGTGGGAACGGAATTTTTTTTTGGGGAGCCCAAGGTCAAAAATCCACCCTTTTCGTACCATGCCCAAAATGCCGTCAAATATTTTTTTGATTTTGTCGATTTTGGGGAAAAAAAAACAATAAAAATTTGTTTGAATAAATATTTAGCATTAGTTAATAAAATTAATTATTAATAGCAAATATTTAATTTAAGTTTCTACTATAAAATAGGATTATAAAAATGAAAAAAATCAATTTGGGGGGGTCCCCCCCCGGGGCCCCCACCCCCCCCCTTTTGTGTTGATATATATATTTTTTCAAAGAACCTTCGAAAAAAAAAATCATTAAAACTTTAAGAGAACAAAATAAAGAAAAAAGAATGTTTGAAACCAAATTCACACCAAAAAATACCCAGTATAAAAGAACAAAAAAAATATTGTAATTTAACCAATCCCCCCCGGGACAGGAGTCTTTGTCCCCCTAGACCCCCCCCCGCTAGTGAATAAAAAGCGTTTGTGTTCTCCAGTTTGCAAAGACAAATCTTCCTTTAAATTTCACCGAGCGTTTTGATTAAGTTCGGTTTTCTACCCAAACGATAATAAATCGATGGTACACAATTTGAAACAACGGCGCTTTGTCAAGGGGGGCGACAAAGGCTCACAGAAAGAGGGATCGGGAAACTTTCATGCGAGCCTAAAAAAGAGAAACGCAGCACGCTAGCGGGGTTAGCAATGCTAGTACGACTGTTTAAAAGTTTTACTCAAACGCAGAGCACGTCGTTTTCGCCTGAACTTTTACAGCCTAAAACCGCCAACTTGGTTTACGCGCCCTTGTAAGCGGCATGTTGATGCGCCCAAAGAAAATTTATGGATTATGTAGAAACGTATAAACAACGTTTTCCCCCGGTGGCATGTGAACACTATAATACGCGCATCTGCAGCTTGAAAAAACCTTCGAGGTGTTAAAAATGCTACGAGACTCACCAAATTTAATGTTTTTGTGCCAAACTTGGCGGAAAGTGTATGGGGCCTTTCGTTTTCGAAGAACGTACTTTTTAATTTCTGCCATCTTTGCTCTAAAAATTTCGTTTCTTCTACTGGAAGAAAGGGGAAACCGAACTTCATTTGGGGGAAATGGTGCACTGCCCCACTAGACTGTTCGATTGGTTTGGATCACGTCCCCACCAAGGATTGACCCAAAAGGGTTCACGATAAAGCTTGCCGCATAGCCTCCAAGTTCACCCAATCTGACGCCATGTCATTTTTATATGTGGGTGCTCATTAAAGCTGGTGTGTACATACCCACCTCTATCAGTTGACCTTCCACACTTAAGACACAGTTTTGAAGCATATGTTGCAAGAATTACCTCAGACACGCTGAACAAAGTTTGGAATAAACACGCCTATCGACTTGATGTGACGAATTGGGCTCATATGGAACATTTATGAGCTTGTAGGTAAAACTATTTCAGTTACTTTTTTATTCGGTATATGAATCGTACTTAAAAGTTATACGTAATAAATACTATAAATCGTTAAAACTCGAATATTCATTTAGAAGCACCCTGTATTTATATACCGAAGTTTAGCATCTTAATTTTGCTTCTATGTAAAAATTTATAATATATTCATCAAATGTTTCAGCATATTTTTGCTAAAAACAAGCAGTTTTCAACCAAATTATATGAAATTTACGGAATACATGAAAAAGTGCTAGAGATTCAATAGATTAAAATTTGAATGTGATATTCTAAATATTCTGAGAATTATTAGTATAATGAAATACTATACCAAGCTTTCTTACAAACAAGTAGTGAATACTCGATAGGGTCTAAACAAATTCTTGCACTTCCGGTTTTATAAGATTGCTCCAAGGCATGAGCAATGCTCAATACGAGTCATAAAACTTCCTGTCAGTGTTAATTGTGTCGCCGCAACCCACCCTAATTATCTTTCAAGACGTTAAACCTTTAAAAGAGGGGAAAGAACTTTAGAAACTTTTTTAAGAGAGGAAAGAACGGTTGAAGGTCTTACTTGAAGGCAAATAAATAAATACTAGTGGTCCCTTTTCGAAGCATCCCTGTTCGGACAGGATTATACGTGCATAACACTTAGACCAGTAACACTCAACCTGCTGCCCGCGGGCCACATACGACCCACCGAGCCTTTCTAAGTGGCCCGGTCATGACCCATTGCTCTGAAAAATTCAGTTATTTAAGAAGAATGTATTAAAAATTTGGTGGGAAATTCTTTGACAAGACATCAAATCTATCGATTATGCTTTTTTGCTGTCGAAGTCGTACGGCTGCGAATTGATATTCTTTTTTCTATTTGTACGGTTACGGCTAGTGATAACAGAAAACAGTAGAGTAGCGACAATTGTATGGGTGGAACTAATTTTTAACAATCCTTCATACTTTGCAAGCGAAAAATATTCGAAAGTTTTGGAGGTTGACTGTTTTGAAGTGAAAAACAAACATGGATCAATACTTGTTTGATTTGTCACGAAAGTGCGACATTTAAAAATGCCAGTAAAAAGGAATCATTCAATGACACCATCCCTCCAAGATCTCTTTCAAGAGATGTAAATAGGCTTTAATGAATATTCTTTACAACAGCAACAAAGTGTTTTGTCAGTGGTAATGTCACAGCAGGAACAGAGATATCCTATGATGTTTGTTATATTATTGATAACCATATGAAACCGCTTACTGATGCAAAAATTGTGAATGAGCGTTTCTGAAATTCTTTTAATTTAGTGTTAGTGACAAAAATTTTTAAAAAAAGCAAAACAGGAGTTATAATGTTTTGATCAATTTTCCATATTTTAAATTTCCAATGTTTTCTTGTGTGTGATCTTAAAGCATTTCTTCCCCTCCCCCATATTTAAAACATGTTGCGGCCCGCGTGATATGGCTGACATATGTATGCGGCCCATCAGAATAATCGTTTAATGGAAAGCACGATGAGATGACTACACGGACATTATTAACAAACTTTACAACGGTCCAGAAATAATACCACTATTTTGATAAAAATACAGGGTCCCTCTTATCGCAGTCAATGCAGTAGATTCTGATCTCAACTGTGCTCTCGAATGGATTGAGCCGACTTTAGTTTCAAAGGTCCTTTATATAGCCTCATGGAAATTTCTAGAAATATCAACCCTAGAGCCGTCTGGATGATTCCTTGGCGATATCGTAAGGTAACCCTAGTCACATCTTCTATGATTGCCATAATTCATTGCCATCATTTTTCAAGTTCACGTTGGAAAGCGAGCTTTCCCTACAAAACTCAATTTTCGCAAAGAGGGTGTTGCTGCAAGGAAAATAACATACATGCCGTGTCTCGGTGGAAAGTCAATTCGAATCTAGATTCAACTCGAACACAATTAGTAATGAAATGTGACTATGATTGATGAAACACCATTGCATCTATACTGTTGAAGACCTCTAGGTTTCAGTCCAGGTATATTACCGTAGAATGCAACATATAACGCGAACCTATAGTACATTTTTCAATTTTTTCTCGAGATCTTTTAGAGTCTGTGAAAGAGAAAACCTAACTGTTAAATGAAAGACTCCGCAGAGGTTCGCAGACTACAGTTAAAAAATCGCCACATTATGCTTTTCCCACGTTTTAAACCCCAAGTTATCCTTTTTTTTCTAAAAATGAAATGCCTTTTTCCCACATCCCTTTAAATCTATCTGCAAAGCTATTGTTCCCGATTTTGTTCTTTCCCCAAAAAAAAAACCGTTTTTGCAATTTTCGTTTCATGTTAAAAGAAAAAATGCTTGAAAATAAATTCGCAGTTTGTCGGACCATTAATTATTCTGCCCCAATATTTTTATTTTTAAGGGTATGACTAGTTCGGAACTGGATTTTGCAAAAAATATAAATGGTTTTTTTTAATATTTAGTGTCTCTTGATTAAAAAAATGTATATAAAATTGTTTTAATGTATTACAATAAAAAAATTTTTTCAGTAAATATTTTGACAAAAAAGCATAGAATGCCCATTTTCAAAATATTCCTTTTTTTTAAAAATGCTTTTTTATAATTATTTTTCCTGATATAGCCGACCCAAGAACCCAACTAGAATTTTAAAAAAATAACTTAGTTTGGGTTTTCCATGTTTTACAAAAGGGGAAAAATTTTAAAATAAAAAAATATTTATTTCAATGGGTTGTAACTCTGAAAAAAAATATGAAATTTTCAAAAAACATAGTTGGTCTGTAAGAAATCTGGCTATATACAGGCAAAATATTAGTATAATAGAAGCATTTTTGACAAAAAGAGAACATTTTGAAAAAAGGTTATTCTAAGTCAATTTTTTGCCGACATATTGTATTTAAATAATTCTTTTTTGTCAAAACGTCCATAAAACAGTTTTATACATGTATTCTAATCTAAGTGACACTAAATATCATGAAAATTATCCGTTTATGTGTTTTTTTAATATTACGGTTCCGATTGTAGTCGGATACCTTAAGCGTTTTCCATTAAGCGCAGAGTTTCTCAAACTGTGGGGCGCGTCCCCCTTGAGGGCTATGATAACTCAACGAGGAGGGCGCAAGAATATTGAAAACTTAAAAGCAAAAGATTATTTTAAGGAATTACTAATTTACTGAAAGTAAGCAAACAAAATACACTCTGACATAAAAAATAAATACACTTTTACACTAATATACACTAAATACACTTTTAAAATAAAATACACTTTTACACTTATAATTGTATCAGTACTGCACTATGTATTTTATAATTAATGTAACAATACTAAGTTAAGAACAAATTTGATAACTACACGTGACCCATGGTCTTGTCAAATATAAAGTTATATACACAAATTAACTCTAATCTTGATAATTTGTATAGTTTATAATAAATCCCTTAACTGCCGATTAAAAGTTACGCGATTTGCATCCCAATACCACCGTTTTCTTCGTAGGCGTGCGTATGTGATGTGTTGGGGGAAGGAGGGGCGGGAGAAAAGAAATAAATAAGCAAATCCTTTGAAATAAATAAATCCCTCGCAAACACTGTCCAGGTCCTTTTGTTGCATTTCTAAGCCTTCGGAATAATTTTATAGATAGCAGAGCACAGAAACGATCGTATTTCGTAAGGACGTATATATACGTCCAAAGTTTTATATACGCCTGTGGCACTTAAGAGGTTTTAGTCGTATTGTAGTTTTAGCGTCAAAGTATAGTATTATTGAATTCAATTCGTTTTTATTTTATGGAGAGTGGCGCGAGGAAAATTATGATTGAATATTGGGTCGCAAATATTGAAAGTTTGAGAAGCACTGTTTTATTCATTTATTTCACTGTTTATTCATTCGTCAAAAATAGAAAAATATGCAAGATGATCTTTTTTATAAACTGTATCTGATGAAGGACTAAGAGTATTTTTCATCGTCTATCATGAAATCTTACGATCAGATTTCATCATTTTTCGTTATAGCATATGTTATTCTTTTTCTTTTTTTTTTTTAAATAATAATCCTCATTCTTTTATTCGATTCATTCTCGAGCTATTTTTAACAGCCACCGTACCTAAATGTACCCAGTTTTCTTTTCAAAACCTTTCCCTTTTCACCCTGCCATCGACAGTTATTAAGAGACTTCAAAGACACCCTAAACGTCGCCATGATGAATGCCATAATCCTTTCCATAAACCCTCCTTCAACAATGGAGGAAATATCCCTTCTCTCGGTACTTAGCTTTTAACTAAGAATCCTCTTTTTTACCATCCACAGAGCAGTCTGTAAATTGTTGCCACTATAAAAATATACTGCTGACAGAAATGAATTGAGTCTCCGTTACCAGTTGAATCTATGGCGTTCCATTTCCTGATGCTGATGACTCAATATCGGTTCGAAATTTATTTACGGTTTATGACTGGGATCGCTGGATTTAAAGTTTTCCCCTTTTCCTTT
>BMAV01004019.1:0-14397 GCA_019973955.1 Trichonephila inaurata madagascariensis
GGCACCTATGTTGTGGATGAGTTGTCTAGTGTTCAGAGTTGTAAGCTTCATGGGTTGCACCAATCAAGCTAAGTGGCGATTTCGAGTCATGTCACTATCCAAGCTCCTCTCCTCCCCCCATTTTCATGGTATGAATTAATGGAAGCTTCTGTATTCTAAATTGAACTAAGCTTCCAAATCTTCACACGGCGTGATGTAAAAGTTACGATTGTAAAGTATCATCTCGTTCTGAATCTCAAAGTCTCCATGTGGTATAATGTAAAAGTTGGATAACGAGATATCACTTCATCTTTAATCCTTATCCTATAGGAGATTTATTACCAGGAATCCATTTGCTCTGAAGCAACACTAATTAAGTACAATCCACTAAGTTTTTCATATTCTTATGTGTATTAAATTCCAAGATAAAGAAAAAATTTGAGCTGTTTGGTAGATAACAGAACCCATTTGAGAAACAATAAATGTTTTATTTCTAAAAAAAAGAACTTAGTGACTATTTTTTTTTTTTTTATCAAACATTGAAAATTTATAGTAAATAAAAATTTTACTATAGTCACCAGAAATAAAATTATTGAATTTAGTAAATACTTAAATACAGTGGCGCACACAAGGGGGGACACACAAGGGCTTTGGGGGTCCGCCCCCCCAAAGCCCTTGATTTTTCCGTTGGTTATAATTCTAAGTATATAATACGTAAAATTTAATTAAATATTTGTTATTAATGATTAATTTTATTAATTAATGCTAATTATTTATTCAATAATTAGTTTTTTACTGTGTTTTGTTCCTGAAAATCGACAAAATCAAAAATAGCATGATACAAGAATGGTGAGCTTTCAACCCGGACCCTCCCCTGAAAAATTCCTGTGAGCTCTACTGCTTAAATAGAAGGGAATGCTTCTGATAGAAAAAAAAAGAAAAAGAAAACGGTTCTTTTAATGTAATATGTGTCTCGTTAATTTTTAAATTAACATTAATACAAACACAAAAATGAAATAAAAATACCAAATTATATTTAAACAAACATTGTTTTTAGTAGGGTAAACTTGGTAAATATGGGCATTAAGGCTATATGAGCACATTGATGTACCCATATTACTCGCAATGGTTTTGATAATGCTCAGCGTCATAGCGATAGTGTGATTTTTCCGTGTTGTTGTGCGGTTCAAACAGACCACCTCTAACGTAAATACTTATAGCTGATATTTTAAATTAGGGTTCTTGTTAAATTTTAGTTATTTTAGTTAGGATTTAACACGCAAAATCGATTAGCTTTACGTATCTATAAATAGCTGTAATATTATGTGAGTGTAGAATCCGTTCGCGAAAGCAGTGGTTTCGTTCTTTCTCTTTTCTACAGCAAAAATGCCAACTATTGAATAATGTCACTAGGGAAGATATGGACAGTTAAATTAAGGTTAGTATGAGCAGTACCGAAATTTGATAAAGTAATGCTTTCGAATCTTACTTTGAACCATCCTCTGATCCTACATGTCCTTTGAATCCATCTTCCACAAACCTCTTCCTTATAATAACTAAGGCCAAAGTAAAACAACACATGACACTTCTATTGTCACTACTGAATTCTCGCAGCAGTAGAATTTTTGGAGGGATTGAGTCTTATTCAAACACTAAAAACAACTTGAGAAATCGCAGAAGACGTAAGAATGTTGCAAAAGAGCTGGCAAGTACGGATGGTCTGGCTTCTACGAAGAAAATACTTGTCAACGGAGGTTGTAGAGAAGGTGTAGGGGCAAATCGCAGAGCAACAGCAAGTGCCAGCAAACAAAACGCATTTTGAATTTGTCCTGTTTGTGGTGCTAACAATTAAGATTAAAATCAAGGACAGGAATGAGTACAATGTTGTTGCTCCTCGTTCGATGAGAAATATGTCGAGTTAAAGGGTGACTCGTTCTATTTTAATGAGTGTAGCGAATGATATAAGAGCAAGTCTTTATTAAATATTGTTTTTCTTTAAGTTTGGAATAATCTGTGTTATTTTAATGGTTTATTTGATTTTCACCATTTAATTATTTTTAATTTATAGATAATAACTTGGACATTTTTTTGTGATACAATTTTTTCTATAATAAACGTTTAAATTTACTTCTTATCATTTTTGAAAAATGTAATTTGTGTAAAAAATGTATTTCTGTTTGGAAAAGGAAAATCGAGAGAATGTAGTTTATCTTAGCTTTTTTTCTATAATGCAACCAACCCATATTTCCGGCGAGTGAGTAAGTGAGTGAATATTAACGTCGCACTGTTCAGCTACACGAGGGCTTTTGGTGACGGACCTCGTAATTTTGAACTATAATCAAGTGACGAGGATGACACCTGAGCTGTCAAACCCCTCTCCTTACTACCACACCAACGGGAGAACGTTTCAGCTCTCGACAGATCTAACGTGCATCGGTCCCCTACACGTCGGGTCTTTAGCCTTACTGGTCTCGAATTCATGACATGCCTGTCATGATCCGATATCATGACCACTGGGCTAACGCAGCCCTCCATTTTTCTTGCAAATGAAAATATATTACCAAAAGTTTTAGTCAAATATGGGCAATTGCGAAATTTGTTTTGGTGCTTCTTAATACACATTGCAACAAGAGAGTAGGAGGTTTTCTCGCATACCATTAGAAAGATCATTCTAAAGTTTGAAATATCTTAATTCTGGAAAAGTTGAAAGTGTTTTATTGTAGTATATTTTCAATGAAATGTTTGGTGTCCATTTTTCCCCTTATACCAGTGCTTCTCAAAGTTGCAATATTTGCGACCCAATATTCAAACATAATTTTCATCGCCCTCCCCCCTCATACAATAACAATGTATTGAACTCAATAATACTATACTTTGATGCTAAAACTACGATACGACTTTAAGCTCTTAAGTGCTACTGGCGTATATAAACGTCTCTCACCAAAACGTTAATTTCCCAGCACGTATATATACGTCTTTCCGAAGTAAGGTCTTTTCTGTGCACTGCTATCCATAAAACTAATCCTAAGGCTTTGGAATGCAATAAATGGGGCCCATGGGGTTACTGGTAATTAATAAACTTATTCTTAACTTAGTATTGTTAAATTAATTATAAAATATATTGTGTATCACACTGATACATTTATAAGTGTAAATTACTAATTTCAGTAAATTAATAATTTTTTTGAAGTAATATTTTATTTTCGACTTTTCAATATGCTCGCGCCCCCCTCGCAGAGTTGTCACACTCCCCAAGGGAGGCGCGCCCCACAGTTTGAGAAACGCTGCCTTATACTAAATAACATTTTCTAAAACATAATTGAGGCTTCTACTTGTGTTATAGATCTAAGTCTTAAAGTTTGAAATGTTGTGATAATTAGGTATCAGCTGAAAAGTCTTCTTCGTCATCTGCTTTTATTTCATCCCTTGCTTTTGTTTCTCAAGCTCCATTACCACAAATGCTTTACTACAGTTAAGAAATAATTCAAATTAAACTAGACAGTACCAATGTATTTATTAAGGTAGGACACCGAATTAATACCTTTCATCTTAGCAGAAATTTTACACCAATTAAGTAGTTTTAAGTCTTTTTTCTTCATTAACGAATTAGAAATGAAAATGTCCCTTGATAGCAAATATTTTGAATAATTAACGAAGAAAAACGCACAAAAGTGGTGCTCAAATTTTTAACTGAAATTTCAGAATTGCTGTTTTTTGATTGAGCAATCTCTGTATATTGTAGTCCAGAAAAATAATCTAGTATTTCATTTCAGAATTTCTAATATACCTCCCACTCAAAGTTTGAAAGTATTTCATCGAATCCGCAATTACACCAAATTTTTTAGTTAGATCAACATAGCGAGTCGTTAAATTTCTGAGAAAGTATAATTTTCAAGATGTAATTAGCTTAATTACTAAGAAAGCATTTTTAACATGATACACGAGATAAATTTTTGAAACCAGGAATGTATATTGGAGGAAAAATAGTTTAATTAAAATGACGCGATCATTAAGTACTTTTATAATGAAAATGAGTTGCAGTAAATGTAAAAGTAAATGAAACTATATACGAAAATAAATCTATTTTCTATTTGCTATTTTATAAATTTTATCTTAAGTTATAATTACAACACAATAATTTGGGTAAAGAGTGTCAAAAATTTATTGGTAAAAATAAAATTGAAAGCTATATAGATTTTAAGGTTTCTTAAAACCTAATATTTAAAATCAGATTTAGGCTTGAGCCTAGCTAACATTTGAAAGATTAGCTTAGGAAATATACATAATAATCAATATACTTTTAAAGAATCTGGAAAAATATTTTAATACTAAACATTTTTTGATGCATTATAGTCTTCATTATCTCTTTATTTTTCAAAATAATGTTGAATCAATTTGATTGTACAAAATTTCCTCAGGTATACGAATTTATAAGGAAATTGTCAAATGAAAAAAGTAGAACTAATTTGCATTTCAAATACTTATCTTTGTTAAAATGTTTTTATTGGCATTACAGTTACTTAAGTTCACGTTTTTTTATGCAATTAAAAAACAAATAGGAAGCTCGAGAACTTTTTTTGCAACAAAAAATATTCTATCTTAAGGATATTGACATGTGCTAAATTTTATTCTTTCATGCAAACTAGATCTCAAGATATAATTTATGATTCCGTAAACTTTAACATGATTAAATTATTAATCAATTAAATATCGCATTCTTTATTTGCTAAAATTTATGATTATAGCTCGATTGTCTTTTATTGAATAGTTTAACTGATAAAACAGATATTTTGAATGATAAAACACTTCGTATTACATAAATATTTTTAACAATATTTCACAAAACGAATTCGTTCCATTAAAAATATTTCTTTAGAAAACAGAAAAGAGAAATAGTTTTATCATTTGGATATTAACTCTATATCGGTAAACAGTTATTTAAAATGTGCACTTTCGTCTAAACAGTTATAGAATTTTTCTACATTAGTTCTATCACTAGAAGAATTCCTAAGCCGATTAAGTTGAATTAATGCGAAATAAAATAGTAAAGATCCTGAGTTTAAGTTCCACAATATGTTTTGTACATTATTTGAAAAAATAACTTTATTTAATACGTGGGTATCTTTAGTTTATTATTTATTTTTAAAAAATTTAAAAAATATAATTGAAATTTATATGAAAGTATTACATATGTAATAATTCAACATTTAAAGTGTATGACGAAGGGTTTTATTTAATTTATGATGATCCCGAACCCTATAGGACATCACGTAATACTTTATTTTGTATTTCACATGCTAAATGAGAAATGTCCTCTTAACTATAGCTTTATCTTCTTGAAAACTGCCACTTTGGCACATTTCGAAATAAGGTGATTCAATATTGCATCATCAATTATTCTGATTAACCAAGGCATTCAATAAAAAAATCATACAATTCTCAAATCATTCTGATTAGAAAGTTATAAAATGCTGAGATCTCTGGAACGATAAGAACGCTTTTGTGTACCGTCTTTTGTCCCTTTGTGTTTTCTTGCTTGTGTGTGTAAAATAAAAAGCCAAACTAAATTATTTTTAAATATTTAAACAGAAAATTATTTATTTTCCCCAATTTTACGTATTTTCAATACCAGGAAGATATAACATTCTAGGAAATTTGACACGGAGTTTCTGTCAAAAAGAATTTTAATGCTGTTCTTAGAATAACATTTTTTTAAAAACAAATAAATAAGTACATTACAGATTTCAGCAAAAAATCACCTTTGTTTATATATATTAATGCAGCACAAAAAATATTTTAAGGAGATTGAAAATATTCTTCATTTTTAAAGTAAGGATACAATGGTTGCCATGGCTTCCACCATTAAATTACCATATCAGAAATATGAACTCAAATATTCTTCCAACTAACCATATTTTATGTTTTTGATTAGCAATCCTAGTTCTATCTACGTGTCATTTATTATTAATTTGCATGAAAAAGGACACTTTTTTTATTATCACAGTGGTATCCAATAAAAAAGGCAGTTTTCTGTATTCGGTATTTCTACACAAGTTCTTGAAACTTGGGAAAGTATGGTTATACTTTTACAGCATTAAGGTTATTGTTTTCGAATAATATTATTTTTTCTGCTTTTTTATGTTTACTTTTTCTAGGATTAATGTATATTCTCATTTCAGCAATAAAATCTTGAGGTGGAATTTTAAATGAAATAACAAAGTTTTTACAGAGAATCAACTTTTCACACCAAAAATGGAAATGTATTAACTTTTCATGACAGATGTAGTTTTTAAAAATATTTGTTGTTTGATGTTTTTCAAATATAAGAATAGGAATAATTTTAAAAATATGTCTTTCATATAGAACATATTTAACTTATAATAAAGAAGGGGTTAAAGAATTAGGAAAATTACAAAAGAGTTTACAAAATTTCTCTGAAACAAATTATTATATTTAATTATGCTTCTTTACACACACACACACACACACACACACACACACACACACACACACACACACACACACACACACACACACACACACACACACACACACACACACACACACACACACACACACACACACACACACACACACACACACACACACACACACACACACACACACACCACACACACACACACACACACACACACACACACACACACACACACACACACACACACACAACACACACACACACACACACACACACACACACACACACACACACACAGCAGCACACACCAACACACAACACACACACACACACACACACACACACACACACACACACACACACACACACACACACACACACCACACACACACACACACAAACAACTTTTGCACACGCACTGCACGCACACACACACACACACACACAACGCATATATATATATATATATGTATATATATATATATATATATATATGTTTTGTTTATCTAGAAGTATGTATTCTTACTTTGAATGTACCAATATTTATATATTAATATAAAATTGTTTATGGAATACTTTTATAAAAACTTAGCAGATATTTGTAAGCTAATTAATTTGTTGTCTTCAATGTTGAATTTCATTATGTGCCGCATAAAATGAGAAAATTAGTGCAAGCTTTAAAGTTACCGTTTAAGCAAAGATTATCTTCAAGTTTTTATCGGATCAAAACAGAGTCGAAAAAAGGGTCGTTGTCTTTCTACTCCTTGCATCTCATTGTTCTATCTTCAATTATATATCAATTAGAAATAAAAACAAAATATTGAAAAAGTGAGATTACCCTAAATTTTAGGAAAAATATGAGGACTTTATTTTCTTGTCTCGAGGCTTAAACAATTTTACCTTTGCTTTTTTGATAAATGCGCTCGACTCTAAAGTTAACTAACTACCATGTTTTTGTATTTTTATTTCTTTGAATAATTTCTCTATTATTTAACATAAAACTAGATTTGCGAAAGCGTTAAACTTTTTTCATAATAACCTTTTATCCACCGTCTTGATTTTTTTCGTTAATTAAATAAATTTGATAATTAGTTTTAATTAATTTTAAAATTATGCGAAAAACTGTGTTTTAGCTAGCATATGAAATAGACATTGAGAGTGTTAGATGTTTAATTAGTTTATGGATGAAATTCATAGGACATAGAAACATTGTAGGTCCGCTTGAATTTGATCAACTTTAATTTGCTTACAAATGATTTGATAACTAATCTAGATTGTGCGTCTTAGCATCCGAAACTTTTGGCTGAAATCTTTCAGAGCATAATCATACGTCAACTCACACAAAACACGAACACACAATAACTGTTCAGTCTTCTGTTGTTAGCATTGTTTCAGGTTACTTGTAAAAACATTACTACGTTGAAGATTTCACTAAGATGTACAGTCCATAAAAATGTAATTATCACAATAGCGTATAGTTACTATATAACTACCATGTACATTAGTCTCTGCTTCTTAGATCAGGAAATTAATTGATGTGACTTGTTTAGAGAATCTTAATGATTGTACTATACGAGAGTTGTTCATTTAAATGAGAAAAAAATGGTGTGCATAAAATGACATGTAAAAACAAATAATCTTTTATTGATTTTTTTTATTCTGATGTTATTTGATGATAAAATCTGAGCTAGAAGGCACCGCGATCTTAATCTTCCTCACTATGGCAGTGTTAGAACTTTGAGTACTGACATATTTAAGGTATCCGACTACGTTCGGAACCGTGATTTTAAAAAAGGCTCATAAATGGATACTTTTCATGATATTTAGTGTCACTTTGAAATTAAAAACATTATAAAATTTTTTTAAGGGCCTTTCCCCAAAAAAATTTATTTAAATAATTACCGGAAAAAATTTAATTTTAGAAAAATTTTTTTCAAAATGTTTTTTTTTTAAAAAAATTTCTTTTTTAAATATTTTTGCCGAATAGCTCAGCCTTTACAGGGGCCTCAACTATGATTTTAAAAAAATTCAATTTTTTCAGAGTTAAAAACCTTTTTTGAATTACAATGCTTTTTTTAAAAAAAATTTTCCCCCCTCTGTTGTCGAAAACTTTTGGATAAACCCACTTCTAAGTTAAATATTTAAAAAATTTTAGTTGAGCCTCTGTACAGAAGTCTGAGTATATACAGGCAAAATATTTTACAATAAAAGCTTTTTAAAGAAATATTTAAAAGGGGTTTATTTTTATTTTCTTTTTTTCCCCCAAAATTTTTTGTACTTAAATAATTTTTTATTATAATACTTTTTTTTTAAAAAAATTTTTATATACATTTTCAAACCTATGACACTAAATTCATAAATATTATCCATTTTATACTTTTTGAAAATTACGGTTCCGAACGTTTTTGGTACCTTAACATGTACTAGCTACCTTCAACAGCGAGTTTGTAATAGCACCAGGACTCTAAAGTATGATGTGTGATTATGACCACTCATTTATCGTGACCAATTATTTTTAATCACGTCGATTCAGAATTTATATTCGAATTTATATCATCGACTGTGTTTATTTCTCAAAACCATATTGAGTATTTTTATTGAATAAATTTAAGTACAGCAAGTGTGTACGAGAGAAGAACAACCAGCGAAAACCAAATCTGCTAAGTTCTACCTAAAACAAGAAACCTTACTATTTCATTTTATTCTTTTTGAATACATTTAACGGGGTTCTCAAAAGTGTTTTGGAAAAATAAGCTGTGCTAGCTTGGATATATCGAATAGATCTGAACAGTGACTTCAAAAAAAAAATTTTTGGGGATTATTCGACATTTTTTGAGTTAAAACTGGGAACCCCCATAAAAAAGGGGGGAGTTTCGGGGACTGGGAATTGACAAAAAAAAATTTTACGGGAATGTTATTTTTAAATATTCAAGTGGACGTAACCATTGTTTTCAATTGTCTATAATTGCACCTATAAGAAGATTAGGATTACGAAAATGAAAATAGCAGTTAGTGTAACAAAAAATTCTCACTTAATGGCCGTAAAAAATCTTATTTATAATTTCGTAATTGTTTTGAATAGTTTTGAAGTTAGAAAGCTTTTAAGCAAGAGGACATTTACACAGTTCATAATGCATTATGATTACGTTTTGCTTCCTTCCTTTAAAAGTTAATTACAAAGAAGCACAAATTAAAGAAAATAAATTATGTCATAAAATCATCATGAAGGATTTTATTTTCAAATGTTTTTTTTTTTTTTGGTACATATACAAACCCAAAAATTATTTTTTAAACATATTTCAAATATACAAAACTTTGTTCAAACGAATTAAGTTACTTTTAGGGAGCTTTAAAAAGTTTTGAGCTAAAAAAGGGGCAAAAATTTTCAAGTTTAATTTTTTTACAAAACTTTTTATTTTTATTTTTAAAACAAGTTAACTTTTTTTTCGACCTCTTTCTTATCTTATTCTAATGAGTTACAGACACTTATGCATGTCTTCCTACTCACTTTAAATTCAGATATACCGATGCGGATTTATATATCAGTTTCAAAAATTACATAATCCTAGACTGCTCATTAAAAATCATCATGTAAATGGCACCGCAAAGTTTGCAACTCTTCCAGTTCAAAATGCTCATGTCTTTTCTATCTCATATTTCCGAAAGAATTAGCGAAGAAAATCACACCAACATTCAAACCATTCAGATTTAAACCAACGACTTTTTAATCCCAACCCACTAGAAAGAGTAGAGAGTGAGAGAATAATTGTGAATATATATATATTTTATGGATTATATATATATACATATATATATATATTTCCACAACCTATCCACCACTAAACCAAACTCTTCTGTGTCTGATTAAGGCTTCTTCTTACAGCAATTACGTTCCCTTTGATTGAAAATTTTCGCTATCAAATTTCCCATTTCCATTAGACACAATCCGCCTTTGAACTGCCGGAAAATGGAACTATTTTCCGTCGCGTAGGGATACCAAATCCAGAAATTTTCCGGTATTCATTAGCAAGGACCTAATCACCTCCAGAGAGTGGTTACTAAAGCAGAGGGTACCGGGTGAATGCTTTTAGGTGGAAATATCCCTCGCTCTTGTGTGTCCCGGGATCGATTATCGGGTAGTGGGGGTTTCTATGGGGAGATGGGATATTTTGTTGATGTTGCTTTTTCTAATCGCTCGGTCCGTTGGTAACTTTCTCCAGTTGCCTTTTTATTACCGAAGATGGTATGTATTAAAGGTTGAATAGGAGGGTAAAAAGCTATTAACTTCGAAATCATGAGTTTGATTTTTTCGCTTCTTTTGCTAACCGGGTAGTATTTATAGCCGCGTCAATAAATAGGATGTTTATGCGGAGGAAGTTTCTGCCTGATGATATTTTACTTATTCAACAGGGCGCTTATAAAAATCTAAAAACACTCTTGAATCCTCAATTGCGTAGTTTTCATTTATTGTTATGGCATGGAGACGCGAATGAGAAAGAAAAGAAAAAAAAAGTTGATGGTGAATTAGATGGCGGAAAAGTAGATAATCGCAGAGAGTTTTTAATTGCTGATTTTTTTTTGTTTGGAGTCTGTTTTTTTTTTCTATTTTTCTGTTTTACCTTTGGAAATAAAGTATAAATATATTTTTATTATAATTTTAGTATTCATACTCGAGAGAATTTAAAATTTTTAACTTCATTGGGAAGAATAAAAATGTAAGACACATTATTGAAATTGACTTAAAGGGGTGACCCATGTGATGGTTTTAAAAAATAAAAAAAATTTTTTTTTTCATAATTTGCTTTTGTAACATGTCTAGAATACGATGGTAAAGTGATTTCTTAAGATTCGAATTCGTTATAAAGGAGCAGGTGTTAGAAGAGTAGCTGTTCGTAGCGCTAAGTTAAGATTTTCATTGTTTTAATCGGACTTGAAACTTTAAAGGTGTTTTTCTCAAAACTGTGTTTTTCAAACTTTTCTCCATGATATCTCAAGAACGGTTTGACCGAATGACTTCCAATTTATAGGGTAGTCTCAGCACATATATACGTGCCAAATGAACTTCGATCATTCCAAAATGCAGAATATTTCTATTTTTTATAACCAAAGCATACCCCCATAAAATTCGAAACTTTATCTTCAGAAGACTACCAAAAGTCCAATTTTTGATATTTTCAATTGAATATAGTTCATTTGGTGCATTTAAGCTTATAGATTAAAACACCATTAATTTTTTAATTTTTTTTTTATTTCAGATAATACCATCAGCCGGAATCGTGGAGGACGCCAGCGTCCATTTTTTCGAAGCGGGTGTGTTCAGAGTGCTATAACTAACGTTCTATTAGATATTTTTGGCTAAACATTTACATACATACTCTTAAAACACATATAAATAAATGATAAAAAAAAACGTAAAGTTCTATCACCTTACTGGTCACCAAAAAAAAAAATCCCTAAGAATGCTTAAAAAACAGGCCGTCACATGGGTGAACCACTCTAAGAATTTTTTTAATTTTATAGTAAAAGGTTTTATAGTAAAGTTTTAATTTTATAGTATAGATAGTAACCTACAATCTTTACTTGAAAACTTTTGAGAAACATCATTATGTATTTCAAACAAATTAGATAATACAGTAGAACCTGTTTTTGTGCCTTCTTTTTTTATGCTATTTTATTTTTGTGCGATTTGTTTTGTGCCATTTTTTATGTGCTTTTTTATGCAGTGTATGAATTTCAATGGCTTTGTCGCCACTATAATGTTTTACATCTATTTACCAATGGTGTAACGGAGAATGATAGGAGACACCCCTTTTTTTGCCTTTACTATTTTATAAATTGGGTAAATACGTATTTAGCGTAAATCTGGCCTTAGGCCCGCCCCTACAGTCCTGCCACTGAAATGTGGACACTTCAAGACGTTCTCTATTCATTTGTTATAAACTATCTCCAGACATTGCGCATTCAGTTGCTTTCTCTCAACGCTTCAGCTGCCCGCGCTTGATTGAAGACGAAACTTTCAAGGACAGTGACATTATAAATAATTTAATAGATTGTGAAGACGTACAAGAAGAACCGGATTCTTTGAGAGCGGATAAAAATATGCAGGGATCAAGCTTTCCAACAAATTGGAAAATAATTTTCTTAAAATAGATATCAGTTGTAGTACCAGTAGATATCAATCATGTATATCTGGTTATCGTGACATTTACAAACAACTGTGTGTGACCACCCGACCTTCGTTACGAAAACTTATCTCTTACTTTATGTTAAAAAAAAATAAATCAATTGAAATTGTACCTTCAAGTGATGAAAGCGATTTTGAACTTATTCATTACAGAACTTTGGACTACGATGAGTAGCAATGGATTATGTAGGTGTATTTTGAAAACGTATCCGTGTATACAATGGGAACTATATATTTTAAAATGTTTCTATGGGTAATATTTAATTATTTATTTTGTTAGGGAGGTACTCGTACATAAATTTCTTAAATAATTGGCATATTTTATAAATGCGACTTTTTTTATGCGGTCCCTATCCACCGCATAAAAAAAGTGTTCTGTAGTATTTCCACGAACTAGTTTGTTTTATGTAAGAATTTATGAAATTTTTGAATATTATTTGTGTGTTTATTTTTATGCTGCCCGTATCTACCGCACAAAAACAGGTTCAACTGTCTGTATTTTAAGTGTGCGATATTTTCAAAAATAAATTCAAAATTTTCATCTCGCTCAAAGTACAACACGTATGTATTCATATAGAAATGCATGAATCTGAAAATTGATAAATAAATGTTAAGTTTTCTCTTTTTTGAAAAACTATAATCAAACTGGCTAAAGAGCTCCTTTTAAGTATTTTTTTAAAAAAAAATAATTTTTCAATTAACAACAAAATTATATACATGCAATAACGAATTTGGATAAATCAATATTTCCTTTCACCTTGATTTATAACATAAATCTGTTTTGATCATATGATCTAACTTACTCATTTGAAAATATATTTTAGGCAAAATGGAATGTTTTGTGGTCAAATTATAGAAAGGCAAATTAATATTGAGAAAATAACTGATACTAAAAATCTTATTTATTTTAACAAATGTAAAATAACTTTCAAAACAAAAAATAAACAGGTAAATGCAAAATTATATCTCACTATTAAAACAGCCACAACAATATCTTCGAGAACCATTTAATATCATTCTATCACTTAAGTATCAGTTTCGAACATGTGATGAATCATAATAATGAATTGATAGCATAGAAAAGGATGAACTTTTTTTGACAGTTTTTTATTTATGGTTATGGTGATAGATTTTGCCAAGTATAGTTATTTTGAATAAATATAGCAAAACTTCTATCAAAGAAACTATTAAAGAAAGTAATCCTATTTTCCATCTTTAAACTTAATGGGAAGATATTTGCTGAAATTCGCATCATATAAAGAAGGGTTGAGAAATAGTTTTCTACATGAAAGACTTTCAATTTATATGGAACAGATTATGTCAAAAGCTTTCGGAAGGAATATTTTTTACCTTGCATCGGAATTTTCTCCACTTTTTAAAAAAAAATGAATGTCATTATACAGTAAAATGCATAAAGTTCAGTGCTGAATATGAATTAAATTATTAGGAATATAGGAATTAAAGAGGTTTTTATGAGTAAAATTATATATAATGGTTTTCTTATTGTAATTTTTTGTGAATTACTGTATATATATATATATGAGGTGAGGGTTAACACTTCACCTTGGGTTGGAAATGACGACAAAGGCATTGCTTATTTAGAACACATTTAATTAGTTAAAAAATGTGACGGCGCAACACAAATACGAAATTACGATGAATAAGAAAAGAACGGCGAAGATTGCCCTTTACATCAGCTAGCGAAATGTTCATCCTCCCTACACTAGTGCTCCATTTTATATTCAGCATGTCTGCCGGAAACAGTTAGTCATAGTTAAAGTCAGTGAGGGTGGTT
>BMAV01004019.1:37174-49598 GCA_019973955.1 Trichonephila inaurata madagascariensis
GATGTATTTTATTAGACAATAATTGTTAAGTTAGATGTATTTTATTACACAAAAATACTTATATGTCAGTAGCTGTGATGAAGTTAATCAAGCAATAATATTTAAATTTTACGATAAGAAGTAAGCAAATGTATAATTCATACATATATTCATACATACATTGTGCTGATACTTATGATTTGCAAGCTGTATTAGGATATAGGTTTAAGGTAAAAAAATATATATAAATAAATAATGATTTGGGCTTTTACAAGCTGGAGAATTTATTTAATGCTCCTTCCGTTTACTACCGAGATATATATAATATCATTATATTATCAAACAGTATTTAAACTATCATATTCATGAATTTTTAAAAGCTATCTAAAACTCCATTTGGATTTAACTTGTTTCTTTCCTTTTCTAGAATATAAGGTCTAGAGAAAGGAACTATTTCCCTAAATGATGTTTTTGAGTAGAAAATATTTCTTCAATAAAAAAACCCTGTCTTAAAGTTTACAAAACGTTAGCATTAAACGCATTTGTTGAACTTATCTAATCTTGCCACTTCCCGAAATAATGCATTTTTTTTCAAAATTTTGAGTTTCATGCACAAAAATTACATTTTCGCGCGAGGCATATATGTTTTAAAAATACATCCTAGACACACTTAAGCGAGTTAGCATACGTTTTATTTAGTAAACAAAATATCAAGTCTTAAAGGCATATGTTTTATGAAACAGATTCAAAAACAATTGCGCTAATATTTTCTTCCTAACATCATCTTAAGATATACTTAATTTAAAAAATCTACTTTTAGAACGATTGTTAGCATTTTTAACCAAGTCTATATAAAAATGGAATAAAGAATTTTGTGGTTTAATGAAATTTAAATGAAACATACTTATGTTAGGTATAAAGAATATTATAAATTATGTATAGCATTTTTGGGAGAGCTTAAAGGATATTTTTACCTAGTTTTTTTTCTCACACGTCATTTTTAAAGAAATGAAAATATACTTGCTCTAGTCTTTACCATCAGCTGTTTTATCTGAATGACTCTTATTAGTAACTGTGAGAAATGTGACTGTGATCAGTAACAAATTTAGTTGGAGAAGGAGATATACATCTGGTTGAGACTCTATCTCCAGATAATGTCTGTAAATATTCACTTGTCACATTCTCTGAAAACAATAAACTTTTTGTTCATTATATAAGTCAAACTTTCGATTGCGGCTATACAGTATGTAGTTCTAGTTAAAATATTTTGCTCATTTTCAAACAAACTGTTTGTTTATTCTTAAAAAGTTTATGATTACACCTAATTTATTCTTATAAGTTAGTTTTCCCTCTTATATTAATAGTTTTTTTTTAAATTTGTAATACAAATTTAAAAAAAAATTTTCTCCAAAAAATTAAAGTACAACCTATTTCTTACATCTAATTTGCAAGTGAATGAATGTAAAAAGAACAAAAAATTATAGGATATGTGCAAGAAGTATTTATTTAATGTATAATTGTTATTTTATTGGGTAAATTGTAATGGAAAGATGAGTAAAAAAAAACACTCTTAGCGGAAAATTCGTTTTTACCAAAAAAAAAAAAAAGTTCTAATAAGGAATGTGTCCAAACCTAACTTAAAGGCTTTGGTGACATTGAATGAGAATTGAAGACCAGATACAGAGTAAGCCTTGTTTCAGCAGAAACCTGTCTACCAAGATTGCACCAAAGATATTATATCGGATTCAGATCTATAGATTGAGCTCCAAACCGTGACCCTCAGATAGACCTACGCAACCTCAGCTCGGTGAGATCCTGTATTATCATCCATCAGAATAAAATTATTACCAATAGCACCAGCATACAAGAAGAAATATGAATCATCTCGATAACTCACACCAGTCAGAGTTTTTCCATGGGAAAATATCTCACACCTGTCAGAATTCTTTCTTGCATGGAACACATGCAGGTAAGTGTCAGCACCGAGTGAGATCACTACTCAAGCCATGATTCCATTACATCTATAACTGTGTCTTTCAGTAGTGTTGGATAGATGGCATCTGGTGCGTTGTTCCCTCCAGATCAGCAGACACCCTTAATCATTCTCCAGTGCAAAACTGGGTTCTTCTGTGAAGAGTACAAATGACTATTTTTGTATGTACTAGAAAACGTATTCTCTGGTCCACAATAAGCGGGTCTCTGTCATCCGTTGTGGGAAACACACACAACAGGTCGTCTTGCATAAAGATCTGCATTGTAAATACCTCTTAGCACCGAAATAGCGGAAATTCTTCTTCCCGATGCTACAAAGTGGTCGGCAACGAGCTGCGGCCCAATATTGGTTCTTCTCTTTGGGTCGAAGATATAGAAAACGGTCTTTTGAAGATGTTGTGGCTCGAGGCCGAGCCTTAACATGTCTTCTGGACACATAATCTTCTGACTGATATTGATCCCACAATCATTGGACCACACTTCAAGACACATTTAGACATCTAACAGCTCAGCCTGGAACAACCCCATTCCCATCCATCCGACTGCTTACCATCTTAAGGAATCGGGCAAACGAAGCATACGTTTTTTTAAATTTTTTTTAAATTTCGTTATTATCATCGATGCCAACGATTATTTTTACTGCTACTGCCATTTTTTATGGTGAACCTCAGAAAACATGTTCTATCTTAACTTTTCGAGACCAGTGTATTTACCTTGTTACATTCTATCTAAATACTCTTGTAAGTTTTAGACCTCAATAGTTTTGCTTTTTATAATTTTTTTGTACTGTTTTACAAATTGTTTTACTTTTCATAAGTTTGCACTGTTACAAATTGTCTGCTAAATGGGAATTTTTGGATCTTATAAGGATCTTTTGGTTCTCGCAAGTCTGTGCAGCCGTAGAATATATAAAAGTTTTGCATTTTACTTTACTAATGTCTTCTTGTTATCTTTTAATATATCTCTTATTTTAGGTTCTAGTTTTCAAAATTTCTTCCCCTCTAATTCGAAGGATACATTTACTCTACCTGACTATGATTCCTCTTTTGATTAAATATGTATATAAGTATTGAATACTGATAATGTTAATTGACACACTCTTATATTATTAAATTTTATTGTTTTTTTTTCTTTGCACATAATTTTCTATATTGTTCTAGCATTAGATTAGGTGCGTTATATGTATAGCTATAACATCTCCTATTACAGAAAGAGAATCTTCGCTAAAAATTCTTAAGAATTCCGAAATATCCGAAAAAGCCTTATATTTACATATAAGAATTAAGAGACGGTAATAATGTCAAAAAAAATTTATTCAAGTATTGAACATTGAAAAATTTTCTTTGGAATAGAAAGTAGAGGGAAACAAAGGAATTTTGGTAGTTGTATGATTTTCATTTCATCTTAAAGAAATTCTCCGTTGAGTTAGATCTTAATTTTCTGCTTTGTCCAATGGCTTTAAAAATTAAGTCTGAACTGAAAAGAAATATTCAATGAATATTATGCTATGCACACTCACTTCCTTTAATTATGAATATAAAGTTAAATTAATTTCCATAACTCTTTTTCCTTAAATAACTCATTTTTCCTTAAATATTAAACTTTTACTTTGATTATGCATAATTTAATTATTTCATTAGTTCAAGCAAAACGGATATTGATTACATTGATATAATTTTCATGTTATTGTGCATACATGAACACAAGATTTACTTGTTTATTAACCAGAAAATTTGTTCAATCGAAAATTATTAAATTTATATGTCTAGTTAATACAAAATATTATAGCAAACTGTAATTAAATATATATAAAAAAAACTGAAATTACAGTATGATAGATTTATTTCACAATGAATAACGAATTTGGGAACTTATACAAAAAAATAACTTATGGAATAAAATTTGTATTGCAAGGTATGGATAATATTATTTTTATCAACGACAGGAAAAACAGTCTTAGTTAAGTACTATTGTTTGATTATTGCTTAGGATTTACCAATTCATTTAATTTTTAAAAGTGACATTTTTTTTCCTAAAGTATAAATATCAAGCTCTGAAATGATTTTGCTTCTTCGTCTCTAGATCGATTTATAGCAATCAGTATATATAACAATAAAAATGTCTCCAAAAACTTTCTGCTTTGATCTCAATGTGAATTTTTTTTAAAAAAATGAGTCGTTTTTATAAATTAGGAATGTATTTTTTGCATGAAATTTCTTATATAAGAAACCATTATTTAACTTAGTTCTTTAAGAAATCACTGTTTTATTTAGAAAAAATTATACATTTATGTCCAGCAATTTATAAATAAAACGTATTTGGGGGCTTGTTCTCAATTTTTTCATCCAGAAATTAAGAAATGCAGTCATTTATTTAGTTGCATCATAAAGTACAAGTTGAAGGACTGAAAGATAAAATATTTTTATTTCATTATGGAAAGTCCTAAAAAATAGCAGTTATTATATTGAACTCAATTAACATGACTTATATCAAAGTTTTGATACACACACTGAGATGTACAATATATCTGGGTTTTGCAGTAGATATTTCGACTTTTATTTTATTCGTGATATTAACAGCTTCATAATTTGTATGGAATAAATTAAATTAATAAAAGTAAATTACATAGTTTAAAAGAATCAATAATTGTAAAATTTGGATGGAAATCTCACACTTTCGATTCTCAGTATTCAAATAAGAGAAATTTGATTTAATTTGAATCAAACATGAAAATCAGACACTTCAAAAGAGTGATTAAATTTTCTTTTTCTTTTATTATGAGTAAGAACTATTGCAAACCAGTCACATTTTTATTATAATACATGCACATTAATTTTCATAAAAAATGTATCATTTGATATTTTTTAAAGTACAAATATGTGCTGTCTTTTAAATTAACATTATTAGCTATTTCAAAAATATCTCAGATGGGCCTTTGTTTGATATTTCATTTCAATTTTAACAAATATAGGACATTTTTATTTTGACGGATTACTATATTTTTTCATCCACATTTGTCTGTTGTAAAATGATATACTCCTATGAGATTTCTATTAAAGTAAATAAAATAAAAACAAATAATTTTCTTCAACAAATAAAAAGTCGGATTTTTAAAAAAAAGAAGACGCGGATTATATGAAAAATACTTGCTAAGAAGTTTTGCATTGCGAAGGAAAGGTCTATTAAAAACTCTCATTTTCACTTCTAATTATAGCGCAATGCATATTCGTTTTTGTTATGGTAATTACATTCATATATTCAATTTATTGAACTTTCTATTTTGAATAGAGCATACAAGGAAAACGAATTAAATTATATGCTCAGACAAAAGAAACTTTGGTGTGTTTAATGGAATATTTTTCCATAATGCAAAACTTTTTTTTTGTATGTGGCTCTTTTTATCTAAACAATAAAATGATATGACTTGCATATTTCTAGCAAATTCTTCTCTAATTTAAGAATAGAATAAGAAATGAATTTTAATAAGAACTGTAAGTATTGCTTTTTTTTACGAATATTTTTATTTGGGAATTGCATGAAAATTTTCCTGACTAAAATTTTTTATTTATTTAAGGCTTACCTGACTATATTGTACTTAAATATCTACTAAATAATAAAAAAAAAATAAACAAGGCATAATAATATTCCTCAGAAGAAAGTTAAATGAAGATTTTCGATTACATAAATATTGATCACACGTTTCATGAAAATTATTTTTAAAATTTTAAACTGTAAACAGGCAACTGAGAAAACATATTTATATAAATCACTTGATTCATTTTGGCTTAGTTTACATTGTGTTAGATATTTATATCCATTTATACAATAATCTAGGAAAATTTTTTTTTATGTCTTATAGCTCTTACTGTTTATCTCTCAGTAAAAAATTTCATGTTATTCCATATTCCTTACATAAGTCTAATCCATCATACAAAAATGTTAATATACTTCTGATTTTTTTCTTAATGCAGCATGGTAAAGTAAACATCCAAACTGCGTATATACACCAATAAGGGGATATGCAGAGCAATATCCCTCAATTCAATCATTGCAATTGAACATGCGAATGATTAGCATTTCAGTGCAATGACACATCACTGGATACCTGTAGGATTGCTGACATACACTTCATATATGTATACAAATATATACAGGGAATATCTACTTGAAGTACTGAAATTGGTTCATTGTGCAATGTATTGTTTCAATAGGCATTGAAGAAAAATACGAACGTCATTCGAGCTAGACTTCGAGTTTGGATGAAGTAAAATTGCCGTATATGGAAAACGCGAATAATCCTTTCGAAAATTAGATAGGGGGTTAAACATAAGAGTAAGGATGATCTATAATCAATGTATACAAAAAGAAATAACAAATTGATAGCCTCTACTACACTTACCTCATAACAACTTTATACTCTATAATAGATCTATTGCATGTATGAAATATGCATGTATGCCACATCATAACATAACAATTGCGGCCTTTTTCTCATCAGTCGGTGTTTATATCTTCAGATCTGAGGAAAAATAATTGCATCAATTGCTACAAGCTGTATTCGGGGCGATAAACTGTAACTATGCTCTACGTGTATACTTATATATATCTATCCCTAATAAACTGCTTCAAAAACAAAAAAATATATCTGTACAGTTTGAACAACGAATAAAACGAATTTATTGGTTTTCCATAAGTGAAACTAAAAAACTTATAATACATATGTGACACCATCTAATTCTTTGCTGTTAACGAAACTCAATAATGGCCAAATAAAAAACACAATGCATCTTTCAGGGATGAAAATAGAAACTGCAATAACATCTCATTCATTTAATATGCAATAGAGCCACCTGTGCCCTTAATAAGAGCTGCACAAGGACTGGGTATTGACAAAACTAATAAATTCAAGAATTACTTCATAGTATTCAAAGTTGAATATGGGCTTTTCTTGATTGTGTCAATGATCCAGGTTTTCTGTTTATTAGTTCCCGACACATTTGATTCCATAAAATTTCAATAGGGCTTATGTCGAGGCTATTAACAAGGGGCTGAAAGGAAGTGACGCTACTTCTTACAGCCACTTTTTTTTACTTATGTATATGTAGAATGGAGCAAAATATACAATGTAGTTGGTTGTGCAATTTCCAAGCATTCTGTATGTGATATTTAACGCTTTGGCTATGTGGTATGATGATATGATGATGATGAATCATATCTTTACATCTAGCATGTATACGATTCTGTAATATCTCATAAATATTTAAATCAATTAAGTATTCAATAGTGTAATAAACATTATTAATTCTAACCATTTTTTTAAATTACATTTTTTCCAAATTATATCATGTATGAAATAAAAAGAAAGTGAATTTTAATGTAATATATCTCCAAATAGTATCTAGAATTTTTATTTAAATTTTAAAATACATTATTTTCAACTGGATTGTTTTACTATAAATACTTATCCCTTCTTTAAGAATCTACATGAAGAGTCCGTAAACTTTTTGAAATAAGTAATTATGTTTTTTTTCAAAGTACATTTTGTGAAATAATTAACAGATTTTAATTTTAAACTAAATTTCAGGTCAAAATTTGTGAGCATCGCAATCTAAAATTTTAATTTTACTATGTTATTATAAATGCTTTTTACTTTTTTTATAAGTAGTACTCAATCGTTAACTTAAAGCAACTCATGAGTAATAACTTACATTATGTTTATATGCATATTTAATGCATAGGTCTTAAATTTATTACAGCCATTTTAAAATATCAATTTATTAAGATACCGCAGTTAAAAAAATACATATTTTATTATATTTTTAAAAACATTTTTGGTTTGAGCAATTCTGCATTCTTGCGTATAATATTCAACAAAATGATATTTTTTCTTTCTAATTTTTCCTTGAGCAAAAGCCTAAATCTCCTTCCTAATAAGACCATGATGTCTTATAAAATGTTCCTTGCGGTATTTTCTGGTGCAAATTACTGATGTTATCGTAAACTTCTAGATAGTTTTACTAAAAACCTAAAAAATAAAAAAAATAAGGAGACGATCTCTTATACATATGCATAAAAAATCCCTTAAATTGTTTACGTTCGTTGAAAAATTATGCTGTGTTCTTATCTTCGCCAAAACACAAAAGCACATAAATTCGCCCATGCAGTAATAATTGAATTACTTCTTTTCAGCCTAAGCTGATATATTTTCCTTGTTTTACGCCTTAAGTAAAGATGTTAGTTCTAAACAGTGTTTGCATTTGTCGGTTTTTAGCGGAGAGAACATATTCCGTAAATGCAATTTTCTTGCCATTCTGTAGAGCATCAAAAAGCTTCTTTGCTTTAAAGAGAAGGAAATCTCCAGGGATGTGATAGCTAGAGAAGTAAATAAGGGGAAACTGTCTAGCATGATAAGTAAGAAGATTTCAATCCGGGGAATGCGCAGATAATGTTAGGTTATTTTAATGGTATAATGTAAAATGTATTTCTAAAAAGAATTTTCGCAATTACATTTCATCTCATGAGGGGATTAAAAGTACAGCCTTAATTTTCCTAAGCTCAGATGATTTCTAGTTAAAGAATGGGATTAAAACTATATTTGTAATACAGTTTTAAACACAAAAATAATTTTCGAATGGATTTTAATTTATGTATATAGCGAAAGACTATTTCCTTATACAAATTGTTACACGATTCTAACAGAATGTATACATTTTACATCAAATGATTCGACTTTCTTTTATAAGATTATCTAATTAACCAGCGATCACTCGCGCGGGGTGTTCTGTACACCCCAGCAACAAGAAAATCATCCCAGTTTTTTAAAAAGAATGTGCAGAACCACGATTTTTTCTGTAGCTGCACATTTTAGGTCATTGAACCTTCAGGCGTGATGCAATCCCTCTTTAAGGAACGATTGGAATGTAATGACCTTGAAAAGTTTATCTGAAGGGCTGAGAACTCCCGCGAGAAGTTGAGCATTTGTACACAGTCTGCTCTGAAAGTTTGGAAAATGATTAAAATATTGTTTTTTTACTTTCTACAATCATTATCTCATTAATTTTAAAGTATATTTATTACTGGCATATACATTTTACTGGTTTATGAAAAAATATAAAATTATGTGTTTTAAAATGAAAATTTTGTATGTTTAGTTTAAATTAATGTTAGTCTCATTTGTGTGCAATAAATTTAATAATTTTATTTGTATAATACAAAAAACATCTTGTACTTTATAAATATGTATCATAATGACTTAATTTTTATTTTCATAATTAAATACACGTATTAAAAGTTTGGGGTGTTCTCTACACCCCGCGAGTAACGAAGGTAGCAAAAACAGGCGCGAGTGACCGCGGGTTAAAAATGTGTGTCTAAGCAAATTGCGTTGTAGTACTTTTATAGCAAATTTATGTACAAAAAAGTGGATTTTCTAGATTTGAAATACCATGTTAACAAGATTAATAACTTTAATATCAGTCATATTTTTTCGAATATTATAAATATTTCTGTTTGAATGAGTAATGCATCAGTTGTATTGATTTTTTTAAAAAAAATAAGCATAGATTTTGCAGACGAATTCAAAATCACATTTTAGTATAAGTTTTAATCTGAAATGTACAAAATAAATATGATTTTTTTAAGGTTAGTTAAGTCTTTAATAAATATTTTTATAATAAAACGTGTCAACGTTTGATTGAGTTGGACGGAAAATTGACGGAACTATACTCTAAGGTTTGTTACTATTCATTATTTTTGAGCTTATCTAGAAAGTGAAAGATTGATTAGGTCTAGCATGTGTGCAAAACATTAAACAAGTCATAAGATTGGAGGGAAGCTAGTTTTGTTGAATTTCGGAAAATGTTCAACTAAAGTTCTGAACTACAAATGATTTTAGTTGGATCTCTAAAAGAGTTTAGGACTAAACGAATAAGCCTTAAGCTACTTTAATCTTTCTATAGCTTGATTTTTAGTGCGAGTTGTAGTAAAAATATAAATTTGTGCTACTGCAAACTCATATTAGTGTAATTTTTGCTGTTAATGGTAATGTTTGTTGCTTAGGATTCCTGTGCGTGCAGTAAATAAATTTTGCTTTCGATAGCAAGAAGACATCGAGAATATTTTGTACACCATAAATCAGATGTTAACAAACTTTTTTGCCTCATAGACCCTTTAACAGGTTTTTCGGTTTGGTGTAGACCCTTATTTATCTATGATTAAATTTTTGCAAATTCATCAACTAAAATGGGTTTTTGACAGTAGGTATAGAGCTGCATCCTTAAAAAGATTAAAATTTTTAACTGTAGGGAAGTATAGAGTGTTTGAAAATTAAGAAAACACATGTTAATTAATTAAATTAAGATTTAATTAATTAATTCACATGTGTTTTCTCAATTTTTAAACACTGTTTTATGCATTAATTAAATTAAAATTTAATTAATGAATAAAATAACTGTGTTAAATAAAATAACTGAGCAACTAACAAATTATTTTAGTGGGAGGGATATATCTGGGGATGTGTGTGCAATAACAAATTTTCAATATTTGGCATCAATCTTGTCAGGTTTAACCCTAAATATCTCCTCGGTTAATAGTGTCCAGTCTTTTCTTCTTTCTTTTTTTGTTTTGGAGAAAGACAAGAGCAATGAAAAACACCTTTTCAATCGGAAAAAACAATTAAAAACTTTCTCAAGATAATTCATGTGAAATATAAATAACAGGTATATATATCTTTTTTTAAAGCCAAAATTATTGAAATCCGTTATTAAACTTAACTTTAAGATCTTTGTTAGTGTTTATTCTTAGTGTCTAGTTCTTGTAACCTGACTTTTTTTTTCAAAGTGACCATGCGAATTCATTGCTTATTGTGGTATAACGATAGTCAAAACATTTTCAAGCCTAGTTTCAAAATCCAAAAAAAGGGCATTTAAATGTTGAACTTAGGTCACCTTTTTTTTCTGGCAGATTGTCCGTGACAATCGTGAAACTGAGAAAATTTGAGATGTCCAAAATTATACTCCTTTAGCTTAATTCTGGCACGCTCAAGAAAGGCTGAAATGTGGTCCTTGTTTTAAAAAAAATTATGTTGTCACCCCGAAACTGTAAATAAACCTCATTAAATTTCGTAAATAAATGTATATTAAATAGGGAAATCTGGTTTCCACTTGATTAAATTTCCTTTTAAAATTAAAATCACAATCTGGTTTAATGAGAGGCACTATCGTAGACCCCCATTTACACCTCATGGACCCCCAAATTAATTTTTCGCTGGCGTGGACCCCTTGGAGGTCGTCGTAGACCCCTGGGGGTCTATATTGATTACTTTGGGAAACACTGCCATAAATGAACTCAAAGACTGAAAACGAAATCACATACTTAGACTTTTACATAATAGGATGTGCAAAATTTTAGGTTTTTTAGTAGTGATGCATGTTTTGTATTAAAGTTCACTTAATGTTCTGATTTGAGGAATCATTGCACAATAAAAAGAGTAGATAGCTCCAAATGTATAATGCTTGCTTAAAAGAAAAAAATACCTACTGGAAGTGCAACATGGAGTATAATAGTTGTTGTAAAAATATTTCAGACATTATTGCAAACATCGCATGCCATCAGATACAAGTATATCAAGCATATCAAGTTTATAGGATGGATGCAAATGACGAAAATTCAGAGCATTTAGGATATTAGAAATTCAAGGAATGAGACAGAGGTTATTAAAATCAGGCAAAATGTGGACTTTCTTCACTTATTGGAGGAAATTATATCTTGACCCAGCCATAAAACAGTCCGAATCTATTCATGCCTGAATCAGTGAATGCGTTTCACTTCCATCGGACAATAGTCGAAATTTGCTTGAAAGTGATGGGCTTCCCCAAAAGGTAGGGTATTTGAATCCCATATACAATTATTGAAGATGAACAAGGCGGCGAATATTTATGTTTCCCTTGCTTTTCTTGCAGAAAAGCACGATATTTTTGAAATGGATTGTAATGGAATATGATAAATGTGTCAATTACCACGCAAAGTAAATCGTCAATCAACTATATGTTTACCTCTTGAACTACCTGAATTAAAATCGAGATTAGGATATCGTACTAAGTAGGTTTTATTAAAAATGTGGTGAAATGGGCAAGATATCATTCACTGAGAAATCCAGCCATTTAACTAAATTATTAATTTCACCTTCTGTTGTCTTCAATTAGACAGATTGCAGTTCCCATTGGTTACGAAGAGGGTCAACTTCCTCACTCAGTATAATATTTTTTCCATCATAGCTTTAAAGGTCTTACCTCACGATACCTATGATATTCTGATTTGAAGCTTGATGACTTTCTTTTGTTCCGTTCATAGAAAATTCTTTTAGATGAAAAATGTTTGATTATCTTAATGATATGACGGTCAACGAATACTATATTTCCATCTTTTATCATTTACTATATTTCCATCTTTTATC